>JABUQX010000759.1:0-14364 GCA_015478945.1 Trachelipus rathkii
AGAATCATAATTTGTGTATAAACATTTACCTGTACATTAAACATTTACTTCTCTTTCGGCTCTACCATTTATAAAACAAAGTAAAACATCTAGGAATGCCAGTTTTTTATTTTTAACATCTTCATAAGTGAAGTTTAGAAGTTTATTATTATTATTATTATTATTATTATTATTATTATTATTATTATTATTATTATTATTATTATCATTATCATTATCATTATCATTATCATTATCATTATCATTATCATTATCATTATTATTATTATTATTATTATTAAGTATATGATTTTAACTTTCTAAGTACACTTGAAACAAAGTATTAAACTGTTAATTTTATAGTGGCTGTTTTATAATTAGAATTATAATTACGTTATACAATGTTTTCCGAAACTGAAATATATTTGTTTGTGATGTGTTGCTCCTGCATCTTTGTCTTTACGGTACTTTACCGTATAGCATTTGGAGATTTGATTCTTTGTGGTATATTTTTTTATTCTCAAAAGCAAGCGAAAAAAAATAGTTGAAGGGAATGATCCAATATTGGAGATTTTGGGACCCCATTTTAGCCCCCATGTAAAAATGGACATAAAATTCTTAATTTTCAGACAATTTTGATGGGGATAAGAGCAAACCGCAGCTTTTTTTGATCTCTAAAACATCATTTTCGTGTTTTTTTTTTTAGGTGTCTGTAGTCATTGTTTTGGCATTTTCATTTTTTCAGAACCATTTTTCTTGACATTTTTTCTTATCAACTTCTACAATTTTTTTGAAATTAATTCAAACTTGAAATATGCATAGATGGGTCCATTACGCACAAAAGTCACGAATTAGTTTTTTGATTTTTTGAAAATTGTGCTCAGCAATGTCGAAATTCAAAACAACCTACTTTTGTTTTTTTTTGTTTTTTTAATAGATCCTGAGCACAATTTTAAAAAAACCAAAAAACTAATTCTTGACATTTGTGCGCAATGGACCCATCTATGCATATTTCAAGTTTGAAGTAATTTCGAATAATAATTGTAGAAGTTGATACGAAAAAATGTCAAAAAAAGTGGTTCTGAAAAAATGAAAATGCCAAAACAATGACTACAGATACCTAAAAACACTCGAAAATGACGTTTTAGAGGTCAGAAAAAGCTGCGGTTTGCTTCTTCCCCAACAAAATTGTCTGAAATTTATTAAGAATTTTATGTCCATTTTTAGGTGGGGCTAAAATGGTGTCCCAAAATCTCCAATATTGGATCATCCCCTGAAACAAAAAAATGTTTTACTGTACCTGTAAGCACTAAGCTGAGGCAGACTCGAAATTTTGAATTTTACTGCTGGAGTCGGAGTCGGAGTCGAAATTTTTTGTTTGAGTGGAGTCGGAGTCGAAAATTTTTTTTTAAGTTGAGTCGGAGTCGGAGTCTAAAATTTTTGTTTAAGTGAAGTCGGAGTCAGAGTTGAAAATCCAAATTTGAATTTAAGGAGTCGGAGTCGCGGAGTCAAAAAATTTATTTTACGACTCCGCAGCCCTGCTTACCACAGACCGTTCCCAATCCTCACTACACCCTATAGCTCTTCTAAATAACACCCCCCTTCCACTTAATAAAACTCCAAAAATTTTAGGCCTTACATATGAGACACATCTGACATTCACCCCACATATGGAACAAATTACATCTTCCACCATACGTAAACTAAACACTCTCCGAACACTTTCCCAACATGATTTTAGCGACAGAAAACACACACTTATCACCACATATAAACAAACAACTTCACAGAACAACATTAAACTATGCTTCCCCTGGATGGTTCCCAGCAATAACAAAAGCCAACATAAAAAAAATTAAAAAAAAATTAAAACACCGCCCTTAGAATAATTACTGGTTGTACCAAAACAACCCCCATCCACCATCTACAGAACGAAACCAAAATTCTCCCTATCACTTCCCACTTAGAGATGGTAGGAACACAATTTTACCAGAAAACCTTAAACCCATCCCACCCTTGTCACCAAATATTCAACAACCCCATCCGTCACAGATTAAAACTCCCTCCCTCCTCACCCTCCAAACTCTATAATGACATATATAACATCATTCCCCCCCCTCCCCCAACAAAACTTGGCTCTCTCATATACATACCCATCTCACTAGCATTCAGCTACAAAATCGCCCTAACAACAAAATTTTAAAATCCCAACCACCAAAAATTTCTCCTGCTGAAAACTCACTATCCAGAAGAGACCAAGTTAATCTCGCTAGGTGCAGATCAGGACACCACCCAAAACTATTACATTATAAATTTAAATTTAAACTAGATAACGTCACTTCCCCCACATGTACTAGATGCCATAACCACCCAGATACAGTAAAGAACCTCCTTCTAAATTGCCCAGCTCTCGACGCCCCCCGAACTGCTTTTCTATCACATCTGTTGAAGACCTGTGGAAACGCCCAAAGGATGCGGCCGGCTTTCTGGAGGCAGTGTGGCCCTCCAATTGAGGGGGGTCAGGGGTAAGGAAGTATAAATATATATATATAATATTATATATATATATATATATATATATATATATTTATAATATATAAATATATATATATATATATATTATATATATATATATTATATATATATATATATATATATCTATATATATAATATATTTTGTGTTGGTGAAGAAAGAGAGTTGAAGTATGTGTTGGATGTTAATCTTAGGGGATTAGGAATGGGATTATCGAATCATTATGTGTTCTATGTAAAATTAAATTAGTGGGGGCTTGGAATGGAGAGGAAGGTGATACGTAAGGAAGTGGGTAGCATTAAGAGTGAGAAGTTAAGTGAACAAGGTTAATTAAGGATAATATCTAAGAACACTCGCAAGTAAATCAGTCGAATGTGAACAAGTTGAAAATAGAACAAATCTGGGAGCAAATGAAGGAAGCAGTTAATTGTTAGCAGGGCAAAGGAAGTATGTGGATGTGCTAAAGTAGGAGGTAAGAATGTTAACAGTGAGTGGTGGAAAGTAAAAAAGAAGCGTGGTTGAATGTATTAAAAGCCAATGATGTTTCATAAGAAAGATGTTTGGAAGTATATAAGGAGGAAAAAAGGAATGCTAAAAGGTGCATACGTAGGAGGAAAGAAGAGTTAAATGAACAGTTTGGAAGGAGGATGAATGAGGACTTACAAGGTAATAGGAAGCTTTTCTGGAAGGAAGCGGGGAAGGTTAAGAATGAGAATAAGGGGAACCTGGGTAGAATAAAGAATAGGGATGGTGCTTTTGTGACTGATGAAAGGGATGTGAGGAGAGTGTGGATAGAACACTTTGAGAATCTGTATAATATTAATAGTAATGAAGAGGTGATAGTGAATGTGTGTGGGTTTGATGGTGCAAGAAGGAATAGGTATTTTGGGGATGAGGTTATTAGCAAGGAGGAGGTAATGGGTAGAGTGAAAAAGTTGAAGAATGGTAAATCTGCAGGTATAGATGAAATTACTGGTGAAATGATCAAGAACGGAGGCGAGATAGTGATTGACTGGATTTGGAAGTTGTGTAATAAAGCGTTTATGGAGGGTGTAGTTCCGAGAGATTGGAGGAGAGCAGTAATAGTACCCCTATATAAGGGTAAGGGAGATAAAGGGAACTGTAGAAATTATAGGGGAATAAGTTTATTGAGTGTTGTAGGGAAGGTATATGCTGGTATTTTGGTCGAAAGAGTGCGTCGAGTGACTGATGGACTGATTGGTGAAGAACAAGGTGCGTTTAGGAGTGGTAGAGGATGTGTGGATCAAATCTTTACATTGAAACAAATGATTGAGAAAATGAGGAGAGAAGAATAAATTGTATTTAGGTTTATGGATTTGCAACAGGCGTATGATAGGATTAATAGGGAAGCTCTATTGGAGGTGTTTAGTAATATATGGTGGTTGGTGGTAGGCCTTCTGAAATGGAATAAAGTTATGTAATGAAGATAGTGAGGCTTGTGTAAGAATAAATGGTGTCAAAGGTGATTGGTTTAGTATTAATAGCGGAGTGAGGCAGGGTTGTGTTATGTCTCCTTGGTTATTCAATTTGTATATGGATGGGGTTATGAAAGAATTAGAGATGGGGGTGGCAGGAAATGGTGTTAGAATGATGGAGAATGGAGGTGAGTGGAGGGTGCCCTACCTATTATATGCGGATGATTTGGTTTTTGTGTGGTGAATCTGAAGAGAGTTTGAGAGGATTGGTAGAGAGATTGGTACTGGTGTGGTAAAAAGGAATGGTTTGAAAGTTAACAATAGATAAGAGCAAGGTTATGGTTGTGAGTGAGGATAGTCCTCGTGTGAAGTTATGTAGATGGTGAGCAGCTGGAACAGGTGGTGCTGAGTTTTAAATATTTAGGATATATATGATGATAAAGGAACGGATGATGCAGAGAGTAAGTAGGAAAGTTGTGAATGGTAGGAAGGTGGCTGGTGCAATTAAATCGTTGGTGGATGTGAAGGGACTAATCTTGAGTGCGCTAAGGTTTTCAATGAGGGTATGTTTGTTACCTGTGTTAAATGAATAGTAGTGAGACTATGGTCTGGAATAAGAGGTATAGATCTAAAGTTCAATGTGTTCAGATGGACAATCTTAGGGGCGTGTTAGGTGTGAAAAGAATTGATAAAATGAGGAATGAACGTATTAGAGAGTTGTGTGGTGTGAAGAAAGGGTAAAATAAGGAAAATAAATGAAAGTAATGTTGAGATGGTTTGGTCATGTGGAAAGGATGGATGATAGTCCGGTTTGTTAAGCGATGTAGTATTTAAAAACGGATGTATAGTGGTGAGTTTGCTGGGAATCGACCGGCTGGGAGACCGAAGAAAAAATGGATGGATGCAGTGAAGGAATGCCTGGAGGAAAGAAATGTGAGTTTGGTAGAGGCGAGAAGAATGGTGTTTGATAGGAGTGAATGGCGGGGTTGTGAGGGGGCGTGGCTGTGGCCCACCTGGGGTCAAGGGATGAACCCTGCACCTGACGATTTACATAGTATTAGTGAGGATCGCGTCCGGTCCCATGAAGGCTCTAGGGTGGATTTTCTGACGGCGACGGGTTCCCGCTAATTGATATTGAGAGGGCGGTAAGGCTGGGCTTTCTTTTCGACTGTGTCATGTTCTTCTATTACTTTTCTTTTCCGATGCAATAACGCACCTTACCCTCATTCTTGGGGAGAGAGGAGGATAATAATAATAATAATAATTAATAATAATCAATATATATATATATATATATATATATTGTTATAGTTATATATATTATATATATATCATATATATATATATATAGAATATATATATATTATATATTTATAGCATAAGTTGATTTTATAACTATGTTTGGAACATCATCTAAATTTTATCTCAAATGGAATTTGAATAAAGAGAGTATTAAACACTTAATGATGAACAGAATCAAACATAAAACATGGATCAACCTTTTGAAAAATATTCACCCTGAAGGTTCAAAAGGTTAGTAGTTTTCTGTTTATTTGTATTATCATTAATGCCTGCATGTGTTATTACGTATTTCAAATTAGTAATTAATCATTAAGTATGAAGTAATGGTCATATTTACATGTGTAAATAATTTTATCATAGTATTTTTGAATGGGTTTTTCACTCCACCATTATTTTTATTTTATAGCTATGAAATCAAATATATGTACGCAAATGTTTTCATTTCAAATATAAGTTATAAGAAAAGGTTCAAGTCGTTTTTAGTGGCATAATTTTAGGAATGGGTGTAAGTCTCCTTCAGTGGCACTCGGTTTTTAGTAGGAATAGACATCCCATTTTTTTTATTCAGAGATGAGGTTGTAGTTGGAATCTTTTATCAAACAATTTTTTTAAATTATAGTGGAAATTGGGCTCGTATAATAAAATGGGGATTTAACAGTTTTGATTTCTTTAATCGTGACTGACATCTCGTGCTAATATTTACATAATGAATTGATAATATCTGGCATTTAAGTTAAAGGAATATTTTGAATAAAGTAGAAATTTATTTATATAAAAAGGGGAAATTGTAAGAAGTTAATGTAGTTATAAAGTTGGATTTGATAATTGTAATGGTAATTTTTCCAGTACGTATTTAGGCAGTGTTATTGCTTATGTTATTTCGAGGATTGATATTTTTGTTTAAATAGCCAAAGTTTTTTAAACCAAATTTGTAAAATCCAGCTATATTTTTTTCTTTCAAAATTTCCCTTTATAGGAGAAGATGCTGTTCTTCTGTATTTATTACCCCTGCTGCTAAAACCCAAAAAAGTCGCACTTCCATCCAAAAAGAATACAAATTGGAAACCTTCGAAAGGTGACATGCAAGAGGCTTTCATGATTCATGCTCTGGTAATTTTATTATTTAGTTTTATATTATACTTTTTACTAAATTAAAAATATATTCCCTTTTTACTTTTATTACTCACAATATCCCTTAAAAAGTTAAAATGTTAATTTTATGATTTATTCCATTTTAATAATGCATTTCTTTTTCAGAATGCTGAGGATATTAGTATTATGATTTATTCCATTCTAATATTAATGCATTTCTTTTTCAGATTGCAGATGATATTCCTAACATCATTTCTCGAAGACAGGAAAAGCTTGGGGAGATGTCATTACACATGCAGCCATTTGTAATTATTGAGGGAGAAGATCTTCTGAATGCAGTGCATTACTACGTGGTTATGAATAAAGTGCTATACAGATTTGATTCACCCTTAAATGCAATTGAAAACTGCTTTAAAGCTTTTCATGTTTTCCACCTTCAATACCCTATGGAATCTGAAAGTGTTTGGTTATTTATACAGAAGTTCTTTTTTGAAATTACAACTGAGTGGGATAAGACAGTTTCTGATGTGTGCGAATTAATTTCAGATATAACATCATATAATACTGACGAAATTTCGGATTAAAATTTTGATAACCTTAAAATTTATAGTTAGAAAATGGAAATTGCTAAATTTAGTTTTGTTTGCTTTTATTGTAAGAGAAAAGTACCTAGTGATTCTAGTTTGATATTACATTTGCAAGTTTTTCACCCAGAGCAGTATTCTCAAAGTAAATTTATATGTGGGCAAGGTAATTGCCAAAAGCAATTTTGTTTAAAATGGCCCTTTAAAAGACATTTGAAAAAACATCTTTCCAATTTAAAAGTTATAAACTCTAATCAAAATTACAAAAAAACAAAACAAAATTCACAAAATGATTTTATTAGTTCTAATAATGATAATCTTTTAGAGTCTTCAAGCGGTGCTTCCAGTAACATTATTCAATCTACTTTAATACGTCAAAATATTAATCTATCTAATGATAAATTTTCTCATCCTTTAGAAATGAAAGACGAATGTCAAGTCTCTTTTTTAGAATATGATGTTTCAGCCCTACAAAGTAAATTCGAGGAAGAAATTCTGCAATTTGTCTCTCAAAAATTTCATAATGATTTTGCATCAAGAAAGAAAATTAGAGAGGAAATATTCCAAGCTGAGAATTTAATTTTTAATTCATCATTCTTGCCCTTGCTTAAACACAAAATTCTTTCTACTTTTCGTGATATGGACTCGCATGCTCTAGAACAGGTTTTTAATAGCGTTCAAAATCCATTTTCAGTATTTCGTACTGAATTTTTAACTTTAAAGTATCTACGTAAAAAAGAGGTGTATGTTGATCCTCAGCTTATAACGATAGGATATAAAACCAAACTGAAGAAATATAAACTTAAAACAGTCATAGAAAAAGTTCCCATTCGTATTTGTTATATTCCTATTATCGATACCTTAAAATGTTTGTTCTCGATGGACAACGTTTATGATATTGCATGTAAATACATGGATTCTTGTTCAGAGTCTGTACTTTTAAATGATATTAGTAATGGGAATATGGCCACTAGTAAATTAAATTACCCAGGAAGAAGAATTTTTCCACTCCTTCTTTACTATGATGATTTTGAATGTGGCAATCCATTGGGTTCACATGCTGGTAAGAACAAAATAGGAGCATTTTACTTTTCTGTTCGATGTTTTCCTAAAGAGTTTCAATCGCGATTAGAAAATATTTTTTTATTAATGTTATCTTATTCATCAGATATGCGAATGTTTGATAACGAAATTATTTTCAACAAGATGATAAAAGATTTAAATTATTTGCAAGCAGAAGGTATTGAAGTGAAAATCGGTAATGGAAACTTTAAAATTTATTTTCAACTGATATCACTTATTGGTGATAATTTAGCTATGAATACAATTGGAGGGTTTGTTCAAAGTTTTAATGCGAATTATTACTGTAGGCATTGTAAAGCGAGTAAGGAAATCTTGCAAAGACAAATGACGGAAGACATTTTATTACTGAGGAGGAAAGATGAATATGAAAGAGAGGTATTATTAAATACGCCTTCAGAAACTGGTATAAGATCTGAATGCATTTTTAATAAAGTTTCAAATTTTCATATATTGGACAATGTTATTGGTGATTTAATGCACGATATAACTGAGGGTGTTTGTAATTTTGATTTGAGTAAAATCATACTTTTTTATGTAAATGTAAATATTTTTTCACTTGAAACTTTAAATAATAGGATTCGTTTTTACAGTTACGGAGAAAATGAAGCTGCAGTACCTTGCATAAAACACGAAAATTTAGTCAAAGATTCATTAGGTTTTTCTGCATCGGAAATGATTTCCTTTGTAAATATATTTCCTTACCTTATAGGAAGTTATATACCATGCAGTGACAAACATTGGCAATTGTATTTGATACTTAGACAAATTTTAGATATTTTATTTTCAAGCACACTTCAAAAGGGAATTCATGTTTTACTGTCTACTCTTATTTCAGAACATCATGAAATGTATTTAAATTTATTTTCAGATTCTAATTTAAAGCCTAAACATCATTTTATGGTGCACTATCCGCGGATGGTTTGTGAATATGGTCCTCTTATTAATTTATGGTGTATGAGATTTGAAGCGAAACATAGAGAGTTGAAATTAATTAGTAATACTAGTCAGTGTAGAAGAAATCTACTTAAAACAATTGCTACTAAATATCAATTAAAATTTTCTTATCGTTTAATTTCCAACAGATGTTTGGATGATACTCTTGTCTGTGGAGAAAAAATAAATGTAATGGATTTTCCTGAAATAGTACGTCTTAATGCAAGTTTATCAACTTATGGGGAAAGGTTTAATGCTTATCGTCGTGTTATTTTTAATGGCCGTACCTATAAATCAAAATATTTTTTGTTTAATGCACTTAAAGATGATATGCCAATATTTTTTGAAATAATTTACATTTTTGTTTATGATCCTCCCCGTTTAATATTTTGTGGTAAGCCATACAGAACGCTTGAATTTAACACTCATTTTCATGCTTATGAAATTGAGAAACCCGAAAATAAAAGTCTATCACTATCATGTCTTTCCGAGTGTGTCGATTATAACTCCTATAAGTTGAATTTTATTGGTGGTAAAAAATTTTTAAGTGGAATCTTTAATATATGATAAATACTTTATTATTATGATTATTATTATTCTTTATGATTATTATTCTTTATGATTATTATTATTATTATGATTATTATTATTATTATTATTATATTCAGTTAAAAAATGTTCTGTAGTCTTTATTTTCGTTTCTATTATATAAATCATTTGCACCTGTTTTTTTTTCATCCTCTGTTGCCAATTATGTTAACACTTGAGCATTGAAGTACTTTCTTTGCTCTAATTATAATTTGTAAGCAATGTATATTTTGTTACATAAAATTTATTTCAAATATCTGAAAAGGTAAATGTAAAATTAACTTAACTCTGATTTACTTAATTGTGATAATTAGTAATTTAAAATCTGTAATTTCAATTACGATTATTCCTTACAAAAAAAATATAAAAAATTGCACAAGCATTGTATTTTATTTATGAAGATCATATTTTCTTTATCAGTTGTTAATATTTGGTTTTGAAAACTGATTAGTTAACGATAATTACAATTTGTAAGTTTAATGGAAAATTCACAGGCTAAAACTTTTTAATTTAATCGGAATAGTTAACGGTACAAATAACTTTAATATGAAACACATTTTTTTTGTGATATTAACCTACTGAAGAGCTCATTTTTATATAGAATTTTATTATAAAGAAAAGCTCAGGTGTTCAGTATCGATTGATCTGAGATTTTCTTTGTGATAAAATTAATTGTAAAAATTTAATCACTATTTAAAATGTAAATATAAAGGAAAATAGATTTGGTGATTCAGCAGATTATAGTTATTTGTACCGTTAATTTTTCCTATTAATTTAACTTTTGGCAAGTGAATTCTCCATTATACCTACAGAGTTTAATTTTCCTAACTAAATCAGTATTTCGCTTTGACCAAATATTTACAGTGGATAAATAAAATATGATGATCATAAATAAATCAAATCAACAAAGTTTACTGTAGAGTACAGTAATATATTTGTTGCAACTAATATAAGAATGCTATAGTTACAAATCTTTTGTTCTAGTAGCCAAATTCTAGCTCAAATGGAAATAAATATGTAGTAAATCCAACGAAAATATTGCTGTTGTAACTAAACATTATTTAGTAAATCTAACCATATTTGTTGCTAAGGTAACCAATATTCCCACTTAGATTCCTAATAAATGTTTTGGTTAACCGAATCAAAATCTTTTGTCCTAGTGACCAAATTCTAGCACAAACAAATAAATATTTAGTAAATCTAACGAAACTTTTGCAGTTATAACTAAACTTTATGTAACTAAAAATAATTAATTAGTAAATCTAACCAAAATTCAGTTGCAATTGCCAAATTCCAAATTCCCACTTTGATTCCTAATAAATGTTTTGGTTAACCGAATCACAATCCTTTGTCCTAGTGACCAAATTCTAGCACAAACAAATAAATATTTAGTAAATCCAACGAAACTTTTGCAGTTATAACTATACATTATGTAACTAAAAATAATTATTTAGTAAATCTAACCAAAATTCAGTTGCAATTGCCAAATTCCAAATTCCCACTTTGATTGCTAATAAATGTTTTGGTTAACCGAACAAAATATTTGATCATGATAAATAAATCAAACAGGTTATTACAAATAAATTTTGATTGTGAGAATCAATAGTGTTGTTGATGCAACTAAAGTTTTGTGGTCCTTGTAACTAATTTCAGTTTTGTTGATGATGATTTGATAATCACAACCAAATAAATTGACTAAATGTTCGTTAGTGTAAGAAATATTTGGTTACTATTACCAATTTTTTGGTCACGGTTACACACCTATTTCGTTTATGGTAACAAAAACAGCTTGGTTATGTTAACCATAATTCGTGTGGTGCTATATTGACAAAAAAGTTTCGTTGTGACAATCACTTTTTGGTCTATGCAAATAAATAATTTTTTCAGTGTGAAATTTTAATTATTTATATTACTATTTTAATTATTATTATTATTATTATTATTATTATTATTAATATATATACTATTAAATATATATTATACTTGATATGACTCATAAAATAGTTTACGGAAATTAACTCAGCTGAGGAGTAGTTTTGAAAATATTTGCTAAAGGTTCAGTAGACAGAGAGGGACAAATGTGCTTATAATCAAAGGAGTGAACATTTCAAGCGCAATTTTTTCCTCAAATATAAGTCTCTAGTATCTGAAAATGAAAAATATATTTCTCTGAATTATATGGGGGAGACTGGAAAAGGAGAGTAACTTTTTGGGCTTAGTACTGCTATGTCTGTAAATTTAGCTTTTGGTCACTTTCCACCAATTAAGTAATTTTTCTTTTCTTCTTTTCCAGGTGGATGTGAAAACCTGTCTGAATAAAAAATTTTATAACTTCCTTGTTGAATTTCGCCTTTTGAAGATGGCCACTTGATCTTTGTCTTCTTTTTTGTTCCTTTCAACACTAACTTTGACACTGTGGTCACTTCACTTTCTTCTCGAGAACATAATAAATCTAGAGTAACTTTGTAGTAGATTTCTGGCTTATGTCTCCCTATGATTTTGAGGTCCTTGGCTAATTATAAGTCATGTGTTAGATTTATTATGTGTCCCTTGTTTCTGAAAATTGGGCATGGCTCCCGATGTTGGTCAACTCTATAACCGCTTGAAGTACGCTTGCATCTGCTAATCTTTATATTATCACTTTCTTCTACTCAATTTATTTGCATATTTTCTCAATGCTCATTTCCTTATCTTTCTATACTCAATTTCTGCTTCTTATGGTCAGGTGTATTTAGAAAAGGGTAAATTTGTTCAGTTTGTAGTTTGGGTTCTCTACAGTTTTCTCTAAAAAAGTTAATATTCTTGTTTTGATATATGTCTATTGATCCTTTTCTCTTCCTTTTATTCATAAATTTCTAACAACTACTAATGCCTCTTTAGCTCTTCTTTTTTAAAAGTCTGACTCTGCTCGCTCATTCCTCCGTCCTAGGTTTGAGAGATATGCTGGAAAGCTCAAATGTAAAATAATTGATGATATAATTGGATTTGCCTATAATGTTTCCGTTCATGGGAAATGGTTGCCAACCTTAGAATTTTTTTTGCCAAGTATTTGCCATTTATTAGCAGTCAACGCTTAAATGATTTGATTGTTCTAATAATATAAAACTTTGGCCAGAGCCGTCTTTTTTTCCAACATTCAGACTTCCTTTTCTAGAATCAGGAATAGGTATATGGTCCTATTCCACACCCTTGTACTTAATATCGTTGAATTGGCATAGTAGTGCTGGCTTGTGAATGATGTGGTAAGCTCTTTTTGTATTCATCCAAGTTCCATTCCATGCTTAAAAAACAGGAATGAATTTGAAATGTTACAAATGATTCCCTGTACATTTCTTTATTATATTTACAACTGGGTCTTTGGTAGAAAATAGGTTCTTTTAATTAACCAAATTGAAAGTTTAAATGAATACAACACAGAAAATACTTGTGTATCCTGGCTAATTAGTTTCAAGTTTCATGGTTAATATTTGCCTGCATCTCGAAAGGAATCAAAATGGATTTTTGTTAGGGAGGAATTTCCCCCAATTATTTCATGTTATCATATGCAATTTCAAAACTCATTTATCGTGGATTGTTATTGAAGAATGAGAGCCCTCCTGGCGGGAATACCCCTGTCAATGGAGTACCCTCGTCCATTTTTTTAATTCGTCTGGTAACCAAGTGGCAGTTTAAAAGAAATAATGACTCGTTTTAAATTTTAGCCTCTCTCTATATATCTGTAGTTAAATATGATATCTTGAATGCAGCCCTTGAGAGAATCATTCTCAACCATACTCGTCAAGATCATAATCCTGTATGAAGTTGGTAACTCCCCCCTCGCATTCGGGCTTTCTACCAAAATATTCTTCTTACTTAGGCACTTAAGATATTTTTGGTTTGATAGATGGGCAATAAGTTCTATGAATTTCTGCTCTTCAGTGATTGTGAATGCGAATGGTGGTTACTCATTGAGATAAATTCCTTTATTTTCCTGTGATAAAACCTGGTCTTTCTATTATGCTCAATCCTTTTTTTGGGGGGAGAAATCTCATCAAAACTCACTTATCTCATCCGGCTTGGAATCTATTTGGGTGGTTTCCGTCCCTGTTCTACTGAAAATACAAGACTCTCTCCTTTACTATTAACTTTTTTTGGAGCTTCCAAATATTCTTCCCCTTTCGGATGAATGATCTCCTTCAATATGTTCAATTTTGAAGTGGCATTTATACTAAATGCTATAAAATTTTTTGTTTGAAAGTTATATTAAAAGTATTCTTTATACTTTCTTTATAGTTAAAACCGAAAAGTTTCATGGAGAGATAGATGGTTTCGGTTCCGGCCAGTGTTATTCCGGCGGCGCGGAATTCTTTTTTTGGTGTTCCTTTCCCCGTGGTGTGCCTAATTCCGGTTCCGGCGGAACTGAAAATTTCAAGTTTCGGTACAACCCTCTAATATATATATATATATTATATATATATTATATCAGTAATATAATATATATATAATATATATATATATACATATATTATTATATTATATATTATTTATATATATATATATATATATATATAATTACTTATCTTATTTCTAATACTTATATATATATATGCACTTTTTTCCTTCATCTCCTGCACTTTAGTTTTATTCTGTAACATTTCAATCGTATAACGAATTTTTTTTTTAAGCATAAATCGAGCTTCATCATCATAACTCGTTGAGTGTTACAACTTTCACCCTCTCTTTCATCTTTTTTTTTTTTTAATGGGGTCGGTTGAGTAAGCTACCAGGCGAATAAGCAGACACTCGATCTATTGAAAGAAATACTGTTACTTCTGGATGATCTACATAATATTTA
>JABUQX010000760.1:0-12500 GCA_015478945.1 Trachelipus rathkii
CTGCCCTTCTCTTCCCTCCTGCTCCTCCCCCGTCGCGTCTCTCCTCCTCTCCTCTCCTCTCTCTGCTCTTCTCCTCTCTCCTCTCCTCCCTCCTCTCTCCCTCTCGTCATCCTTGTCACTCCTCTTCTCTCTCCTCCTCTCCTCTCTCTCTCTCTCTCTTCCTCTCTCTCTCTCTCTCTCTCTCCCTCTATCTCCCCTCTCTCTCTCTCTCGCATTTCCTTGCCTCTCTCTCTCTCTCTCTCCTCTCTCTCTCTCACTCTCTATCTCTCTCTCTCTCTCTCTCTCTCTCTCTCCTCTTCTCTCCCTCCTCCTTCTCTCTCTTCCATTTCTCTCTCTCTCTCTCTTCTGCCTCTCTCTCTTCTCTCTCTCTCCCTCCCCTCTCTCCTCTCTCTCTCTCTCCTCTCTCCTCTCCTCTCCTCTCTTCTTCCCTCTCTCCTTCTCTCTTCTCCTCTCTCTCTCTCCTCTCATCTCTCTCTCTCTTAATATAATATTAGATAATATAATATATATACTATATATATATATATATATTAATATGATAATACTATAATATATATATAATATAGTAAATTATATATATAAAATAATAATTACACCAACATATTTTCTTTTATTAAACATTAAATTTGAAATAATGGACCCTCATCATTAATAAAATAAATTGACTTTTCAATTCTTTTTAACCTAATTTAATTTTACCCTAATCATGAAAAATTTAAACAAAAGTTAAATTTAAGAAAATTTTTTCTCAATGTATTACTCGGTATTTTCAATGAACAATAAACCATATATAATTATATATATATAAGTGATATATATATATAGCTATACTATAATATATATATAATACTATATAATATAATATATATTATATAATATATATTATAGATAATATTGTAGTATTATAAATAATATTATATTATATATATATATATATATAATAATAGTATATTATAATATTATAATATATATATATATATATATAATATTATATAATAAAGCAATTTATATATTATATTTAGTTCTTATACTACCTTATATATATATATATATATATATAATATATTATATAGTATACACACAGATACTAAATATCGAATATTCTGCATAATATGGCGTTAATAAAGAAGGTTGAAGTGAATGTGATATCTGTGTGGGTTTGATGGTGCAGAAGGAATAGGTATTGTGGGAATGAGGTAATTTTAATAGGAAGGTGGTTATAGAGTGAGAAAGTTGAAGAATGGTAAATCTTGAGGTATAGATGAAAGATACTGGTGAATATATCAAGAACCGGAGGCGAGATGGTGATTGATTGGATTTGAGTTGGTAAAAAGCGTTTAGAGAGCAGTTCACTCCCGAGATGGAGGAGAGCATAATAGGTACCCTTATTAAACGACTGGTAAGGGGGAGATAAGGGGAAACTGTAGAATGTGATAGCGGGAATTGTTATTGATATTGTAGGGAAGGTAGTATATTCTGGTATTGGTGTCGAAAGAGTGCGTCGAGTGATCTGAAGGACTGATTGGTGAAGAACAAGGTGCCGTTTAGGAGTGGTAGAGATGTGTGAATCAAATTCTTACAGTGAAACAAATGATTGAGGAGAATAAAGGAGAAGAAGATAAAATTGTATTTAGGTTTTATGGATTTGCAACAGGCGTATAATAAGGGTTAATAGGGAAGCTGCTAGCGCAGTCGGTTATGACTATCATGGTTTGGTGTATTAGCTTCGAATGGAATCAAAAGTTGATGTATGACGATAGTGAGGCGTTGGTAAGTAATAATAAATGGTCAAAAGTGATTGGTTAATTAATAGCGGAGTGAGACAGGGTTGTTGTTATGTCTCCTTGGTTATCAAATTTGTATATATGGATGGGGGTTATGAAAAGAATTAGAGGTGGGCGGTGGCAGGAAATGGTTAGAAGTGATGGAGAATGGAGAGGTGGAGGGTACCCTAGCCTATTATTAGTGCGGAGGATTGTTTAATGTGCGAAATCTGTAAAAAGTTAGAGATGATTGGTAGAAGGATTTGGCAGGGTGTAAAAGGAGGGGTTTTTGAAAGTCCACAATGTAGAAAAGAGTAAGCGAATGAGATTGTGAGTGAAACAGTCTCGTGTGAAGATATTCCAAAAATTGCTGAAAATCTGTTCAGTTTAGAATACTTAAGAGATACGTGGATAAGCAAAGGGAATGGATGATACAGTGTAGTAGGAAATTGTGCAATGCAGAAGGCTGGCAATTAAATTTTGGTGGATATAAAAGACTAAGTCTTGAGTGTGCTAGCGTCTATACATGAGGATGATATGTTGTTACTGTGTGTTGTAGCCATGTAGTGAACTATAATGGAGAATAAGAGGTATAGAACTAAAGTTATTAACGTCTTCAGATGGCGATCTTAGGTGCGTCGTTATTTGTGAAAAGAATGATCAAAATGAAGAATGAACGCATAAGTTGTTCGGTGTGAAAAAATTATAATGAGAGAATTAAATAAATACATTTAGATGGTAGTTCATGCTGGAAAATGTCATGAGATAGTCAGTTGGTTGAGGGATGTAGTAGTGGTAAGTTGCTGTCGGATGAAACCGAAGAAAAGTGGTATTGGAGTCAGTAAAGATGCACAAAGAGCGAGAGAGAATTTGAGTTGAGAAGCTGAGAAGCTTGCATAATAGGAGAAAGGGCGTGTTTTGTGAGAGGATGTTGGGCCACAGGGCATGAAACCCTAATGACGATTACCACAGTGAGGGCTCTTGCTGTTCGAGTTGAAGCTCTAGGTGATTTTCTGACATGCAGCGTAGTGGTCTCACGAAAAAGTTATAGAAGGATGGTATAGGTGGGCTTTCTTTTCACACATTATATTCTTCTACTACTTTCTGTTTCCATCAATGCTACGCACCTTACCCAACCAGTCTACCCTTCGATGATTCAATTTTTCTCAGAATAATGCAAACAGATGATCCCTTTCTCGAATTTCTATTTCATTAACCAAGACCTCTTATGCCATTATGTCAGATTCGTCAGCGCTTCAGCCGCTTAAAACCCTTTTATCTTAAAAAAACACAATGGTATCCGCTGTACAATAATTCCTTCGGCTGCTCCACTCCCGTAAGAACAAATCGCATTCTATGTTGTGAACCCTCTCAGTCAAGGTTGCTGGCAATAAAATCACTGAGAGAGAGACCAAAATGACTGCCTCTTCTTTCGGAGCTGTTCCAGTCTTCCGGATCATTCGACAAGGCCGCCACCCATCTACTGATTACGTATCCTGCCTCTCCAACATTCCTTTCGTCTCATTGGCAAGAGCTCTGGACAAATGATCAGAGATGAGTGAAACTTAGAAATTAAATCCGAGCCATGACGTAGTGGTCCATCCACCGCAGGCGATACCGCACGCCTCCGTAGTTGGCCACACCAATATCACTCACAGCACTATTATGCACAGGATCCCTTACCTGCCCATCTGCAATTTGCCGACGAACATACCCAGCACATCTGTTCACCATATCTTCATTGATTGTCCCCAACTGGACCCCACTCACCGTCTCATCATTTTCCTACTTTATGGACCATACAACTTCTTAAAAGCTTGTATCCATATCTATTTAATGCTTTCCCACTTTTTTACTCGTAAAAATTTTTTCTATTTTTTTTCTTGTTCCTTGCACCTCCAAGAAGTGAATATTCTAGTATAATAAATTTTATTTGTTATGTAAACATTATCACAATCTAAACTTATTTAATATAATTTAGTTATTTTTTATTATTTTTTGACTAAATATTATTTCGCCATTTCAAATTTTCTAATCATTTAAAATATGTACAAGCTAGGACTCACCCGATGAAGTTGATTATTCAACCCAGTTGGCCGCTTCTTTGTGAGCCTGGTGTCTACATTGCAACTCAAAAATATATATTAGTAATATAGTATATATTATATATATATGACTTATACTATAGTATCATATAATAATATATATATATATATATATATATTATACTAGTATAATATTATATGATAAATTACAGTCTACTTTTCTTTCGTACTTATATAATGGATTTATTAACCCTTGATCGACTAAATCAAAATCTGGATCATAAAACTTTAAAAAATAGCTGTATATTACATGTAGTTAAAAAATTACATATTTAAAACTAAAATTGTAAAAAAAAACTCGCTTATTTCTTCCAAAAATAAATTTTTTATGAGCGGGCAATAAAATACACGAATCCTGCTCCATATCATATCTTTTCCGTTTAATCTTTACAAAAAATGTTTCTGAAAATCTTCTCAGATTTTTCTCCCCATTCCGTTTGGTGTAAACTATTAATACAATTGAAACCCGGCCGTATAAAGCAAATTTTTGTTCAGTAGAAAATTATCATATACTCAAGGTGGAAAAAAATAGAGGAATGTTGTTTGTAATTGTAAATTTTTAACCAGAAGTACCCTTATATTGTAATAAATCAAAGTTTATAGCCAGATTTTGATGTATCCAAGGTAATAAATCCATTAATTATATATAATATATATATATATATATAGATATATATATATATAGTATATAATATATTTAATATATATATATTAATATATATATAATAATATATATATATATATAATATATTATATAAATATATAGATATATATTACTTTCTCGCCCTCATGTCACGCCCTCCCTGCGTCAGAGTGGATGGCACCTCGCTTAGAATAGCCCCCGCCGTACGTAGCGGCGGCCTATTCCAAAATCGCTTAGATTTGTGATTG
The DNA here is from genome assembly GCA_015478945.1 of Trachelipus rathkii. NCBI lineage: Eukaryota > Metazoa > Arthropoda > Malacostraca > Isopoda > Trachelipodidae > Trachelipus > Trachelipus rathkii. The sequence goes on from JABUQX010000760.1 coordinate 4,760, forward strand.
TCCCCAGATTGCTCCAGGATGAGATTTAGGTGGAAGTAGAAGACAGTTTCCGGGGCATGGTTGCAGTTGTGCAATCATTTATTGGTCGGTTACCATTACAGCAATATTTTAGTATTTGCAGGTTTGCGGTGGTGACCGCATCTTAGTTGCCAAAGATGATTGGACTGTTACAGGAAGAGAGTCGAATTCAAATGCAAATTCTAGGTGGTGATCATTTTAGTGTATTGTTTGGTTCAATTGGTTGTCGGTTTCTTAAATAAGTTTAATGGTTGGTCTGTTAGTAGACTTTTGTATAAGGGTGATCTGTTCATGATGTGGGTTGGGAAAGGAAAAAAAACTAGCTCGTTTTTCCCGAAAAAAACAAAACGTTTTTTTTCATTGAAAAAAAAAAAGTAAAAATGCTTTTTTTCGTTTTTTTCAATTTAGTTGTGGAATTTACATGTTTGTAATATTGGAAGTCTAAGTTTTAAACAAATATTCCCTCTAATTTTGACATTTTTTGTTCCAATTTCCTACAAGTGGAAGCCCCTGAGTTTTGTGTCAAAAATTTTATGGGTTTCCATATGTTATTTTTATATTCTAATTTTATATTCATAACTATTTGTTTTGAGGCATTAATGTTTTCTACTCTGTTTCAGCTTTCAGTAACATTCTTTATCATAATCTATTAATCAGATGTTAGAAAATGCCACGGTGTAAAATAGTCGTGTGACGTGTACTTTTTAAGGAAATAAAAGGAGCAAAGGTCTCCGCAGAAATGTAAGCTTTGTTTGTAGACTTGCAAAACTAGCTACTATCTGCTTCATAATCAGAACGGAAATTCTGAAAATTTGCCAAACTGATAGAGTGATTATGCTAAAGGCAGCTAAGCTTAAATCCTTATTGCCCCTTGCTCTTTCACCAGCTGTCTTTCTGACACCGAACTTCATACGACTCTGATATCAGACTTATCAGTCATTCAAAATTAAATTTGGCTGATCACGCTAATGAGGCCCAGTGATAATAAAGCTGACAGTAGTCAGCTTACTCAGCAGTGGACGTGGGGAGTGGGACTAGTTATGAGTGAGTCAAGCAACTTGCACTATATCCAAAGCCACAATATTTAAATATTCAGTCATTCACAATCCTCTCCATTATTTACAATCTTGACTTAAATTTAATTTAAATTTTATTTTTCATTGCATCCCTTAAGTCACTTATGAGTTTTGTCATTCAGACTCATTCTACTATAAATTATAAATACATATGTTAAAAGTAAAATTATAAATATGATGATATATATGATTACAAATGAAAATACATAGTAAACATTAGTAAGTACAGCCTACAGAACGAGAGCATGGTCTGCAGTCTACAACCTAAACTGTTAAATTGTAACGAAAAACAATTGATAAAATATAAGAGTAAAGGTAGTTCTGCTATTTTATAAACCATAATGGAAATATTTTGTTTAAATTCAAGTATCCTTCATATTTGAAAAAATGAAAATAACTCATTAAAAATCATATTAGCCTCTTATATTTTTAAAAATACATTTATACGAAAAAAAAAAACTGAAAAAACGAAAAACATGAAAAAAACGAAAAAACTGAAAAAACTGAAAAAAACATGTTTTTTTTCTGGAAAAAAAGCACAATTTGCAAAAACACAAATCGTTTATCTTCGTTACCCCACCCAGCCGGCCTATGTGTCTAGATCTGTGTATATAAGGCTGGGAAGCAGTGAAGTTTTGTCCGTGTCCTAATCATACACCTGTGGTTTAGTAGGTTCGGAAAAGATCATGTGCGGGCGATGATTGTTGAGGATTTGCGTCTTTAGCAAGAAATGTTGTACCTCTCATTTCTAAGTGTCATCTAATGGTAATATTTTGCCTCCTCTGTGTAAGGTTGTTGGTAGAATTGTAGTCATGTCGTTATAATTTAGTGCCCTGTATTGGTGGTTTGAAGTTTTCTCATGCTGGTTCCTTGATTAATTAATTAGTGCCACCAATTGGTGACACGTCATTTAGAGACTAGTGTTGACGATGTATTGTTTTAGATGTGAGGATAATTTGTTTATTTATTATTATAATCTCAGTGCCAATTATGGTTTCCCAGTATGTTTAGTTTCCTATTGGCTGATGTTGTTTTAAACAATGTTTTGTAAAATTATGGTTTGTGTATCCACTTTTATTCAAGAATTTTCGGATAGCTATGATGTTTATGAAACTGGTTCCAAGTATACCAAGTTGCAGTCTGTTTAATGTAAGTGAACATGATTTATTATTTGCATGCAGACATTCTGTTAGTCAGTTAGCCAAGTTTGAAATTGATTGATGGATCAGAAAAATTGTTGTGTTTAGGTTCTCTGGTGTGTGGTGGCTATGACGATGTCATCAGCGTAGGTTATATTTGCGTGGTGTGTGTGTGTGATCTGTGTGTGTGATTTGTATATAGGTCGGCTCTGAATAAGATTGCAATAATGTAGAGAAAGGATGCTTCTTGAGGAACGCCATTTTTATACTTATTGTACGTATTCTTGTGTTATCTGTATTGGCTGTTCTCCCTGATTAGGACGTGGAACTATGTGAGGCCTGCATACAATTCATTTAAATCAAGCCCGGGAGTTGAGTGTACGTATTTTCTCGAATTGATTTAGAATGACCTGTGCTAGACTGCTAAGCAAAGGCTTGTTTAGTGTCGAATGCATGCTATAAGCTGTGATTTTAAGACTTCTTATTAATTTAAGCTACTTAATCTACTTGTTGAATGGTGGCGCCTGTCCATAGTTTGAGAGCAGCTTGTTGGATAGTGGTTTTGAAGTAGGAGCTTCAGATGCATTGGCTGGAATCTAAAGGTGGAAAGGTGATCCAAAAAAAAGGGATGTATATCAGGTAAATTTGGAGGCCGATTGCGCTGGAGACGTCTGATGGTAAATCAGAGAAAAATGAAGCGGATGCAGATATCCGCTAGTGAGAAAAAGAGGTATGTGTGTAAGTATATACTTTTTCAACACAAGATTATTCATAGAACTGACTAGAGTTGGTGAAGAGATGACATAAAAATTTAAAGTATGATTGATTTTGTGTTGTTGGTGAAGAAGGAGACGCTGAAGTATGTGCATGGAGTTAATCAGTAGGGGGAAAGATAGATTATCGTGTCATTATTTTTTTTATGAAGATTAAAAAAAAGGGGGTTAACCCTCTTGGATCGAGAGGAAAAAGGTAAGGAAGGATAGCTGTAAGAAGTTAAGAGTGACAATAATCTATCCTAATAAGGATAATAAGAAAAGTTATTTTAAGAACGCTTGCATTAGAATCAGATTGAATCGCGAACAAGAAGAAGCCTGAGCGAAATTTGCGTACAAGATGAAATGAGACCGTCTGTGCGTTCAGTTTTTTTGTTGTAGTTCAAGAAAAGCTAGTGGACTGTGCAAAGTAGAATTAAGAATCGTCAACAGACAATGATGGAATAAGAGGTGATACAAAGCAATTAAAAGTAAAAAAGCTAAAAGAAAGAGCGCGTGGGAATGTTGCTAAAAACTAACTGATGAGGCTCTCCAAAAGAAAGTATTTGAAATTTATATAAGAGGAAAAAAAGAATGAGCAAGTGCATACATGAGGAGAAAAAATGAGGTAAATGAACAGTTGAAGAAGATAAGGGGGCTTACAACGGAAAAAGACAGCTTCGCGCGAAGCAAACGCTAAAAATTTAAGGAATGAGAATAAGGGAATCTGCATAAATAAGATGAATAGATGGTGCTCTGCACGTAATAATGAAATAGATGTGAGGCAAGTAGTGAGGAACATTTCGATATTGGCAGTAATGAAGAGTGAGAAATGAAAAGAGTGATAGTGAATGTGTGTGGGTTTGATGGTGCGAGAAGGAAGATGTTATAAATGATACGTCACTATTTGAAGAAACTATTTTATTTCACTAAAATATAACAGGCATCACTTAACACACTACAAAAAATGAAACTGGTAAAAATCAAAATGGAACCGAAGTGGTGATTGAAGAGTGAATTGAAGTTATGTAACAAGCTTTTATGAGCTATAGCTTCCGAAGACTGGACTGGACAGTAATGTATTCCTTATATACAGGTGACGTGTGGGATAAGCGGAACTGAAGAATATATGGGAATAGTTACAGTGATGTAGAAGATATATGCTTGATTTTGGTTGAAAAGTACGTCGATGACTGAAGGACTGCATTGCGTTGGGAAACAAGGTGCATTAGAAGTATGTTTGGAGGAGTGTGTGATAAATTTTTACATTTGAAAAATCAGATATGATTTAGAAAAATGACCCGAGAGTAAGAAACAGAAATGTGTATTTAGGTTTTTTTACGGATTTGCAACAGGCATGATAGGATTAATAGCGAAGCTCTGTGGCAAGTGTTAGTGATATATGCTGTTGGTGGTAGGCTTCTGAATGGAATTAAAAGTATGTATGACGATATTGAAGCGTGTGTATGAATAAAAGTTGTCGGAACTGATTGATTTAATATTAATAGCAGAGTGAGGCAGGGATATGATATGTCATAGTCTCTTGGGTTACTTAATTTGCATATGAAGGGTATGAAAGAATAGAAGTGGTGTGGCCAGGGGAGGGAGAGTGATGAGAATGAAAGTATGTGAAGGGTTTCCGGTCCTATTGTATGCGGCAAATGATCCTCGACCTGGTTTTGCTTGTGTGAATCTGAGAGAGTTTGGGATAGTATTGGTAGAGGGGTTTGGCAGGGTGCATAAAAGGAGGGGTTTGAAAGTAAATGTAGATAAGGGTAAGGTTACGGTAGTGAGTGAGGAGAGTCCGCGTTGTAAAGTCATGTTAGATTGTGAGCAACTGGGACAAGTATCCGATTTAAATATTTAGGCTATATATTTGATGAAAAGGGAACAGATGATGCAGAATGTAGCAGAAAGGTGGGCGTGGTGCAAAAATTGAATTTCCCTCTCGAGTCTCTGGCAGTGATAGGGACTAAGTCTTGAATGCTGCATGGATAAGTTGTACATGAGGGTATGATGTTAGTTGTTTTAATGTATAGTAGTGAAACTATGGTCTGGAAAAAAAAGATATATAGAACTAAAGTACAATGTGTTCAGATGGACAATCTTAGGGGCGTGAAAGAATTTGACAAAATGAGAAATGAACGCATTAGGGAGTTGTGTGGTGTGAAGAAGGGAGTAAATGAGAGAATAAATGAAAGACATTGAGGTTGGTTTGGCCATGTGGAAGAACGGATGACAGTCGTCGGTTAATGTGGCAATATATGAGTAGCAGTGTGCTTTGAATCGACTGGCTGGAGACTAAAGAAAATGTTGTGGATTGGGTCTAGAAAAAGGTATGGCGCTATAGGAAGGAACTGTGAGTTTGCTGAGCGTGAAGACAAAGGTGCGATAATAGGAGAGAATGCTGAGGTTTTTGAGGACGTGGTTGTCGGCCATCAACCGGCCAGAGATGAACCTGTACATTGACGACATGCCATAGTGAGGGTCCATCGCAGTCCCGTGAAGCCCTAGGGTTGATTTTTATGGCTGGCTCTTGTTTAATGGTATAAAGGGGGCAGTAAGGCTGGGCTTTCTTTTCGACTTAAATCATACTCTTCTACTACTACATCCTGTTTCCGATGCATGTGGCACACCTTAACCCTAGTCTGGGGCAACAATGGAAGTCGTAAAATAATAATAATAATAATGTAATAAATTAATAATAATAATATTAATAATAATAATAATTAATAATAATAATAATAATAATTGCGTAAGTTAATTAATAATATATAATATGTATGGTATAAGAATATACGCGTTACCTCTTCATAGTGAAAATTTACATCTTCAGAAATCATTGTAGGATTTCTGCCTTTGTATTCGATATTGGTTCTTCGGTCAACATCAAGACTCAGATTGAGATCGAATTCGTCTCAATTCGACTTTGTAGTGCCTTCTTCAATAATTCTCATTTTCAATGTTTTTCTTCAACTGCCAAGTTCGCTTCACTGTCCGGAAACATCTGAAACAATATAAAACACTTAACCTTAACTAAATGTAATTAACAAAAAAATAAAAATTAATAAGTTAAAAATTCAAGAAGAAAATCAATCAAGTTTAAAGTCTGTCGCTATGAAAACCATTTTATCACGATGAAGAAGAAGTTGATTTAAAAGACAATAAGCATACATAAAAAAAAATAAAAAAAATTTATGGAGATAAATTGAAACAAAAATGTATTAATGAAAACCTCCAAATTTCATATAATTAAGAAAATATGGAAAATTGACGCTATTTTATTAACATCTACTAAAAGAAATGTGAACATTAAACCTCCGCACATATTAGATCCATGTAGTTGTGTGGCTTGTGCTGATGCTGAATCCTTCTGAAAGGTTCATTCTGGGAAAGGGTCTGCCCTAGTGGCTTTATCAAATTTTCCAGAATGGTTTTCTGTGACCTCATCGTAACTCACTTCCCACCAAACCATCACAGAAGCCAGATGATAACCTCTTTGAACATGTGGTATGAGTTCTGTTGCTACCTTAGATGACCTAGTATACACCCCATCATTTTACTTGTTTAAACATTCTTCCACTGTACAGAGAATTTTTCAGTGGCAATCATGCGCGTACTCCGCTAACATGCATTTAGACTTCTCTCTCTAATACCTTTCTTGATGCCATTTGTTGAGCAAATGTCGGATGCGTCTTTCTTAAGCCCTTAACCTTATGTCCTCTCTGACAATGCACAACTTGGAATTCTTCGATATCTGCATTCAAAGGGAAAAGATGCTTTGTTTATGAAGAGGATTTTGTCTTTACAGCTTTGACCGCATGCAGTGTCCGAACAGAACATGGCCTACCAGATTTATAGCGACCTTTCACATCACCAGCATCCTCGAATAACTTTATGGCATTATACACAAACTTAAAGCTAATACCTCGCTGTTGCAGAGCCTTGAAAATGGTCTTATTTACTATGCCACACTTACCGTATGTAACACTATAAGAGCAACATGGTTTTGTTTATCATTCTACTCCAGTTACTTAATAAGTAACAGTCAGACAGAAACAATGTAAGCTTAAAGTGTGAAGGTTGCCCATTAATACCATAAATTGTCACCTTGGATATATACTAATTATTTACTGAGCTATAGCAACCGATGTCAATTTTGTAACATGATGAGACAATGAATCATAAATGGCATTGAGAATTAGAAGAAACTACAATTTTAATGGAATCAGAATGTGATTAATCAAGATTCAATCCCTAATCTACCTAATCTATTTTACTTTCCCCCTTGTATCCCTCCATTTGATTCTAAGACTACTCATGTATACACACCAAAATTACTTGAAAATTGTGATTGGTAAAGGTATAAAATAAACAATATAGTATAGGTAAATTAAAGTCACAACATAAGAACCTTATAAAGTAAATATGAAGTGATTGATAATGTAAATAACATAATATGCCTTTCTCTGCAATATAAGAGTCAAAATTATTTCAAAATAACATCACAATTCATAATTTTATAATTCATTATTTAACCTATACATGATATCAATATTATTATTTACACCCACAAATGATTGAAAAACAAAGTCTGTATGAAATTATATATTTATATAATAAATCAATTATCGATAATATTTACCATTTCATTTCATAATTTTTATTTTATCTAACCTTTTTTTATTATTATTTGCATGCAATATTGATTATTTTTTTAATTACTATCTGGTAACTTTAATACAGTCTATCAAAC
>JABUQX010000760.1:17500-22089 GCA_015478945.1 Trachelipus rathkii
ACCCTATTTGTGTTGTTGTGAAAATTATATAGAGGTGAGTTCAAAATGCGAGAGGACTGAATACTTAATTTACCCCGACAATCTAGATTTTTTTATTAGGGAGAGACCGAATAAGCGTCTGAAAAAATATTATGACGTGGCTTGCAAGCCTGACGGAGCCAAAGATAGATCTGGATCTAGCCCTATATTAAGTACATTTTGAAAGATTTGGAAATAATGAGATTCAGCTATATGTAGAAAACAAGAAATATTAAAGTTGCTTAAACATTATTAATAATCCTTATATCCTCAAAATGAGCGCTATTTGAGGTGGGGAGAAATGCACATAAGATAGAAATCGACTATTGAAAACTGGTTAAAGATTAATGAAAAGTGATTTTTAAGCTAAACACGTTGATGTACAGTAGTGGTAATTACTAAATGGTATTTGGTGCAGACTAGGAAATCTTGAGAGAAATTAACGTATGTTGCCGCTGATGCAAACATGGAATGAAAAAGTATATATAGTTCCACAAATATACGTATCATAATTGAGACAATCTGAGGTGAATAAAAAGGCTGTTATGTGCTAGAGTCAAAAATTACGAGATGTATATGAACTTCAGCTACAAATTATTAAAAAATTTCCCAATATTCATACAGTGTGTGAACAATCAAACTTTTGTGAACAAGCTTTCTCTTCAATAAAATAATAATTATGAAGTATATTCTAATTGAATGTTTATATATAAAGCATACAAATTCCCAACAAGTTGTGATACTTTCTTATATCTATATTCTTATTTTAACCCATAGTGAAAGATGAGAATGAAATGCACAAATGATGCTAGGTGAGGAACCGTCAAGACCTTTGTATAATTATGGCCCGAAAAGTAAGTGAATAGTGGAGTATAACGTTAGTGTGGCAATATACATTGGTATATTAGGCGTACCTTGCATAAATGTAGAGAATATAAAATGGCTTTAAAGAGTACTAAGATAATAAAGTACACCTATAACTTATGAAATATTTAAGAAAAAACCATAAGTAATTAGATGAATATAACTTGTACATAAGCAAATATATAATTCAATATTTTTAAATGTACAGTGATAAGTATAACTTACAAATAACAAAAGCTTATTTAGATGACTAATACTAGAATATATTAACTGTTCAACTATTTAGCCAATATGTCACAAATTATTATGAATGCTAGAGAAATATGCAAAAAACACCTCAGACAAGCACACCATTCCATGCCCGAGTACAGCCAGTCCCTCGAACATAGATATCACGTATCAACATTAATCCATTATTTGAAGAATATGACATATATATTATATATACTTATATTTTTAACTCATATACTATATTTTATCAAGAAGAACATACATTATTTAAAAAGTATATAATGAAATAAATATATAACTTAATATAAGTAAGGTAGCGAATTTAATAGCAATTGATCATAAATTCTTCAATTATAACTTCTAATATTATGCTTTTTCTTACTACATAAAACAATATAATGACCAGTTTATACAAAGAAAATATTTATAATATATCATGAGAGCTATTACACGCGACACACAGAAAAAGTACATATTTTATAAATATACTCGCTCTAATTATCTTAAAATATGATAATTAGAATAAGATACATTTATACTGTAATAATGTATATAATAAAATAGCGTTAAAGAATTCTAAAAAGCGTAAATTGTTTCAATATTATATTTATAGATTTATGTTTAAAATCATATAATTAGTGAAGAGGTCAGCTATTGTAAATGTATAATTAAAAACATTGTAGATTAAAAAATTCGGGAAACACGTTCATTCTTGTTTTGACAAAATATGATTGCAGCTATGTTGAATTATTTTTTTTATGAATTACAAAATCTGTTGCATCACCGATATTGGCGCAGAAGGGTTGTTGCATTAGTGGAGTAATATCTTTAATCTATGTGGCTGAGCTACTTTTTTTTATTTATTTTTTTTATGCATTTATTTCCATTCAGTGATGGAAATTTTATTAAATCCATTAATTGCCTGCCAGGAAAATATTGTGTTAAACATCTAAGACTATTCAAGTGAAACATGTATAATTCAAAAATAAATAATTATTTGTACACATTATGTATTGATGCCAAGATTGCAACCGAGAATTATCAATCACAAGCTGACACGCGATGGTACTACTTAATATATCTAATACTAGATAAAGTGAGTGAGTCAATGAGAACACAACCATTTACTCTCACCTTTGGAGAAGTCCGTGAGTCTTAGTTTTATAAAATGATCCGACTCATTGTTCTAGTCGTGGAGAGATGCCGAGTCGGAGTTAGTTTTTAATTATCCAACTCATGGGTCGAGTTTCCTAGTACGTGGAGTCAGTTTTTATGATATTAATATCAACCTGGGAGTCCTAGTCGGAGGGTCTGATTATAAGTTTTATTGTTTCGATATTACCTATAGCGTCCCCATATCTCCCATAGATGATAGTATGAATGATATAATTGTTAGTAAGATGTTATATAGGTGTATTAAATATTAATATATAAATAATAATAAAGAATATTATAAAACTATTACTATATATCTTATGAGTTGTATTCATAAACAAAATAGCCATAAATAAGGACAAAATAAAAATAAATAAGGTAATAAAGTCCAAATAAGTATAAAAATTATTGGATCATAAAATATATTTTTTTTAATTACTTTTATTGAAAATCTAAGAATATATTATTTTTGAATCCTCTGCAATCTAATATATATTAGTGGTATTAATATAATTATTATGTTTATATTTTTTAGCATAATTTAGTTATATTATATGTATCTATATTTATTTAAAATATTTTAATAGTTTGTTTAATATTTATATTATATAATATACTACAAAGAACCTTTTCTATCTAATATTTTCACTGGATTATACTGATACAGATTTTAAAAATATTAAAAATTAGAATGTCTAAGAATTCTTAAGTACTGAAATATAAATAAGTTAAATATAATTATACTCAATAAACCTAATCTTGAGTGTCAGCTGTTTGTAGAGTATCTGCTGCAGTGGGTCTGTGTATGTATTTGTATCTCCTCCATAAAAATTTTTTTATAAAATTTCATAAAAAAAGGTACTGTATTAATAATATTTATAATATTTAATCTATAACATATAATATATATTAATTAATATATATATATATATATATATTATAATTAATATTAATTAAATAGCTTTTAATATACATATTATACATTATTATACATATATTACATAAATATCTAAAATATATAAATATATATATATATTAATATATTATTATATATTAATTATATTAATATATATATATATAATTAGTGTAGTGTTAATGATAAACTATAATGAAATGATTAGATTGTAGATAAGTAGTATTATGCTTATTGGCCCAGATAACGGTATATAGTCTCTGGTGGATAAAGACAATTGATAAATATAGGGTTAATGTGTTAATAATGATTAGTAATATAATGTTCATATAAAAATCATGGTTTGAGTCGATCTCGATAGGGTTACGTCGATAATCAAATTAGTAAGGTATACTATGTGAATGATAATGAGTTGGATAATGGTGTTTAATTGTTACGCATTAGTAGTGATATGATAATATGATCTGGCGGGCCAAAGTCGATTAGGAAAATGATCCGAAATAAATGATTATTTAATTCTTAGTGTATATATACCCAGAGAATGGTAATATAGTGGCATGTGATAAGATGATAGTTGTGATAATAATAATAGTGATTGTAATAGTGACAGTATTAATGTTAAATGAAATGAACTAAATATATATGTATATATTTTTAATTTTTTTTAAATGTATTCATATTTATGTTACGTGGAGAAGCGGCCATGATTAGCTGCTGGTGTGACATTAGATGTAGCACTCGCACAAAACTCAAGCGAGGGTCCCAGGTTCGAGACAATCTAGGTCGTAGTGAGTGGTGGTTGTATATGATGAGCTATCTCTCCTTAGAGTTTTATGAGCAACTCCATGTATATCGGATCAGTGAAATGAGTATTAATACTCCTACCTCCCTTGAAATTAGTGCCTCTGCCCGTGATGTGAACCTCAGTATGTTTATAATCTCTTGCTAAAAAAAATAAATATAAAAATAATATTAATACTTAAGTATATATATATATAATATAAGTAGGTAATATTATTAATATATGATATAATATAGAGCTGTGTGGTGAGTTAGTTAGTTTGTTTAGTTTTGAGTAGGTTTATGATATTGTTGTAAGTTAGTGAGAGTAACGAGTATAATTGATAGTAGTAAAATGAAATTTATATACATCGAAGAAATAAGTTATAGCGTGAGAGATGATTAAGAAATAAATGTCTTCTCGAATAGTGATTAGAGAGAGGTTACTATTAATAGTGGCCACGTGAATAGGCTAATTGGTAAATGTGTTATGTCTCTTGGTTATTTCCAAGTGTTAGGTTAAATGCGCAGATAGGTCCAATTATATTCTTCATGCAGTTTTAAAGCTAAAATAAAGCCAGTCTAGCAATCAGGTTGGTCCAACAATATAATATTTTAGGTGGCATGA
>JABUQX010000761.1:2500-7500 GCA_015478945.1 Trachelipus rathkii
AAGGAAAAAATTAAAAAGCATTTGAAATAGGTTCATATTATTAAGGGACATACATGGTAATCATAATTGTATGCAAATATTCATACCCCAGGTTTATTATGAAATATTTAATAAAGATTTTTATTATTCCACAGGCATATTAAATATTTTGATCAAGGTGGCCAAAATTTTGAAAACAATATTAATCATAATATATATATATATATATATATATATATATATATATATATATATATATATATATATATATATATATATATATATATATATATATATATATATATATATATATATATATATATATATATATATATATATATATATATATATATATATATATATATATATTTATATATATATATAAATATATATAAATATAAAATTTATATACATATATATATATATATACCGGGAAGCCCTCTCAACTGGTGGGATGGTTCTTGGTGTCTTTTTTGACCATGAAAAAGCTTATGACACAACTTGGAGAACTGGGGTTCTCCTTAAACTCCACTCGCTCGGTTTCCGAGGACAGCTCCCTCTTTTTATTATATACCTTCTGTCTAATAGACCCACCCAGGTTCAGTGCTCTTCTGTTCTATCACGCCACTTTACTCTGGATGAAGGTGTTCTGCAGGGCAGTGTTCTAAGTGTATTACTATTTGCTCTCAGATTCAATGACATTGTTACTTCTATCCCAGCGACAGAATTTTTCTCTCTGCACTGATGACTTTGAGCTATATATTGCCGGTGCCAGGCTGCCATTCCTTAAACGGCAACTTCAACTAGCCATTGAGAATATTTCACAATGGGGTAATTCCCATGGCTTCCATTTCTCACCTACAAAAACCTTGGCAGTACTTTTCAAGAAAAAAGGGAATCGAAGAATCTGTCACATTCCTCCCTCGAACATAACCTTATATGGTTCGTCCATTCCTGTAACTTTACAAGTTAATTTCTAGGACTCATTTTAGATGACCAATTAACATACGCATCGCACATTAAACTCCTGAAAACGACTTGTCATCGCGTGCTTGACCTATTATGTTATCTCGCCTCAAAATCTTGGGATGCTGAACGCGTCCCTTTTGCGTCTCTACATCGCCCTAATCCGATCGAAACTGGGTCACGGCTGCGCAATATATGGTCAGATTTCTCCAAATCTACTACATCTGTTAGATCCCATCCAAAACGAAGCGATCCGTATCTCCATTCCGATCGTTTCCCCGGGTGAGATTTGAAGTTGAATCTGATGTAATGCCATTTTCTCTTCAAAGAAAATACCATCTGCTCTAACACCAATTCTGCAAGAGATACCTCAGAATCCTCCTTACTGGCCGTTTGCAAACACAGTTTATAACATTCTTAACTTCCTCAACATCCCTTTGCAAAAGGTGTTGTGTTCTCTTAGGATGAAGGGTACACACCTTGGCTAATCTCTGCTCCCACCATTTACCTGGTCCTTACCTCTCTCTCTCCAAATCTAGCCACTCCGCTGCCTTGTTAAAAGGCATCAATCCTGTCTCATTCCGCAATTCACGGTGGATTTACTCCAGTTTTCACTGACGACTCTAAAACAAGGAACAGAATGGGTGCATCTGCTTTCTTACCTGACAGCAACCTCTCCCATATACTCCCACATCACGCTTCAATTTTTACGGCAGAATTAATGACTATAAAGATTTCCCTTTCTCGAATTTTATTCCTTAACCAAGACCACTCTTATGTCATTTATTCAGATTCTCGGTACTGAGATAGGAAATTCGAAAGAAGAGTGATAGGAGGATTCAGAAGAGCTGGAGCAATTTTGCAAACTATCAGAGGGTTGATTGGTGGGTTATTCGATAGCTTCGATTGTTTGAGTATACAGTCTATTGGAGTCATTGCTTATGTCTCAGGAATAGACTTATGGCGAGGTCTCTTCTGAGTTGCAATTTTTATGTCTAGGGTTAGTGTGTTTTGGATTAGAAATTCGGATCCTTTGTATTTTAACGAATAATCAATCTTTAGCTTGGTGATTATTTTTTTCTTTGTGTTTAGGAACATCTTTTTCAGGAATTTGAGCAGTAGTGGAAGGCGTATTAGGGGAGAGAGAGACAGTCCCCTTACATGAGTTTGGAGAACCTATCAGGTAGGTATGGGACAGTGTGTCTTGGCAGGAAATGTTTTCCAAGTGTTGTGCTGTGTTGGATGAACAAACTTAGTTTCATTGTTGGTTAGAAGAAAGCTTGTACTCGGGATAGGGTTATTGATGGCATTTTGTACGGGAGATTGGATCAAGGGCTGCTTTTGTACTATTTGAGAAGTCGGTAGTGTGGGCAGTACAGGCAGATAGGTTACAATAACTGCCCGAGTTTCGCTGGCATTTGGGAGAGGAGTTCTACTGGGATGCAGTGGTGTCGGTAGATTAACACGCGGAACCATGGGAGATGCTGCAATAGTAGCATAAGATTGCCTTTGCCTTGTAGGATATTTTCCATTGAGATGGTGTATGGCATCTCTCCTGCTCAATTTATGTATGGTACATAACTCTAAAACCTCCTGTTCAAACAAGTAAGATGGGCATTTTAAGGAAGAAGCACTGTGGGGTCCTGCACAGTTTTTATAGTGTGGTGTATTTTCACAGGGAATGTGAAATAATTCTCCACCAGACTGAGAATTTATCATGCATTCTGGTATTTCTCAGGGATGACAAACCGTTAACGTTTAGGCAACGTCTGGATCGAGGATAAACGTGAGAACACTTAACTTGTGAACCCTGTTTTCACCTTTGTAGGTGGATGAGGGGTATTAAAGGTCAGCAGTAATAAAGGATCTTGGGTGTAAGGCGAGTCCCGACGAGGGGAAAATCTATAAATGTTTGTGACGGAAAATCTTTTCTTCTGGAGATTTCTTAAAATGACAGCAGTATTTTCGTCTTTCTGTTCAAAAGAATAAAGAGTGTCTTTAGGTTTGTTTCTTGTTTCACCAGGAATATAAATATGAGGAAGGTTTCCGATAGACCTTAAGGATGGGAAAATAGAACTTTGATTCCTGTTAACAGCTTGAACGAGAAGGGACCCATTTCTCATTAATGTGACTGGAGGGTCTTCAACTCCTAAAGCTTCTTCAAGTGCATTGCTAAGAAGAATGGTTCTTTCCTCAGTAAGAGCTTTGGAGGTAGTGGATAGCAATAAGTAATATATCGGGAATGATGTATCAGCTGGCATTCTCGGAGGGGGAGCAGCATATGGAGTAAACGAGTGAGGACCACTATAACGGGATGTACCCTTGCGGGATTGCCCTGACTGTTTGGGCTGGGTTGATAAGGGCTTAGCAGTCGACAAATTGCTGAAATTATGCAAAGGACCCCAGGTGTAGGAGAAGGAAGAAAAGCGGAGGTACCTGCTGGTCTAGAAGTAGTATGGACCGAGGTGGGGTCAGGCTGGGAACCCGACAGATGGTAATTGTTGTTGTTAAGCTCTCTCTGATTTAGTAACGTATTTTCTTTAATAGACTTTTCCATGAAAATTTAAACCTCAAACTTCGTCTCCATGGTTGAAGAATTATAACAATAAAATAAATGAAACATAAATGCAAATAACAGGATGGGCTGGAAAGACGTATATTTCATAAGGAAGGGTAATCCTTCTCCCCGCAACAGGTTGCAGGCAGGAAACCCACACAACCTCCCGGACTCCACCGCAGGGTGGCTTTGGATGTGACCAAGTCAAGATCCTCCCTGAACTCTACGCCGGTTTACCCTCCCCACTCCCGTGTACCACACGGCACCTTGTGTCTTCACGTAAAGCCCGAGATTATACACCAAAGTGCAGAACAACCTCCTCAGTGGTTAGCTGAGGCTCAGGTTCCCTACAGTTGGCGACCCGGTCAAAGAAGAGCTAAAGGACCGGTTTTTCTCCTGTACCCTCATCCACGGGGAAAAGTGTGAGGTGAGCTGAAGACCCATGCGGAAAGAGTCACCGGATAGCCCAAAGAGCTGTGACGAAAAAAAGGGAGGACGACCTACGTACAAGAACTAAAAGGGGATGATGGGTGGAAATTAAAAAAAAAAAAAAGGTTAGAAACTGTGATTGAAAATACCGAAAATTTAAATGAAAAATGAGAGGGAAGAATGAAGGTTGAAAGATTATATATATATATATATATATATATATATATATATATATATATATATATATATATATATATATATATATATATATATATATATATATATATATATATATATAAATATATATATATATATATATAAATGTATATATATATTTATTTATATATTTATATATATATATATATATATATATATATATCTATATATATATATATATATATATATATATAAATATATATATATATATATATATATATATATATATATATATATATATATATATATATATATATATATATATATATATATGAATCTATATACAAGTCCCATCACGTACAAAGAAGCGCCCACACTGGGTTGAATAAATCAACTTGGGTGGGTCTGAAGCTCCATACATATTTTAAAAGTCATAATAGAAAGAAAGCGCTTAAAACGCCTCTGAGTTTCGATCAAAACACAAGGGTGAGGTTTAAATAAGGAGAGACGATGTTCAACAAATTAGAAATTGAAAGAAAACGAATGTTGCCAGAAATAATAAAAAAATACGGTCTTAAACCTGAACAATGGCGAGTCGTAGTGGCACCAACCTCATCATCAGAGGCCACCAGTCCAGAGATTGAGTGCAAAAGTGCAGAGATGGAGTGCCACATTGCAAATGTTGCGAAGCAACATTTGCAATGTTGCACGAGAGCCAGCGAGCGAAGCTCGCGTACATATGATTGTATTTTTTAATGTAAGTAATTTTTATGTACGTATATATTATTATTATTATTATTATTATTATTTACCCTACCCCCCTTTCCCCCCTTTTTATATTTACTTATGTGCGTGCGCACCGTAAGGTGCGCACATCCGAGTGTATGTTGATGACGCAGTCATCAACATTACA
>JABUQX010000761.1:10000-17500 GCA_015478945.1 Trachelipus rathkii
ATCCCAAAATCCACATCAGAAACAGCAGCAGTTACAAATGCATTAACAACAACAACAACAACAACAACAGCAGCAACAACAACAACAACAACAACAACAACAACAACAGCAACAACAACAACAACAACAACAACAACAATCACCGCCATGACAGCAAGACAAACAGAACATGAAAGCTACCATCACCCGAAAAAGCCATGAATGCGATTTAACTTTTTTGTCGAGTCATTTTTCCATTCTTCTGCCTCTTCTTCTTCTTATTATTATTATTATTATTATTGTGTGTGTGTGTGTGTGTATTATTATTATTATTATCTCCATCTTAAACAATTTTAAATTATTACAATTAATCATTCTATTTTATATATTTTTCATTTGAATTGTTAATCACATAGTAATGAAAACGAAGTATTGTTGTTCAGTTGCGAATTTTTGAGAGAGAAGTGAGAGAGAGAGAGAGAGAGAGAGAGAGAGAGAGAGAGAGAGAGAGAGAGAGAGAGGAGAGAGAGAGAGAGAGAAGAGAGAGAGAGAGAGAGAGAGAGAGAGAGAGAGAGAGAGATAGAAGGCATGGAATGTTATCGAGGAAAGTTCTACCCTGAGGCCGTCGGCCTTGAGATATTTTACCCAAAATGAAACAGAAAACGAAACAAACAAATACAAGCGTGGTATTATTTACGATCTCTGTACATAACGTGTTCCACGCTGATAAACTAGCCTAGTGACTATTAAAGAATTAGATGCAAGTCAGTCTTCATCGTTGAATTGTTTATAATTTCCTCTGTGATAAAGTACACATATCAACAGCGTTATTATTTATACCCATGTATGAGAGTGAAAACACCATTTAAAAATGTTTTTTTTATTAGTTATATATATATATATATATATATATATATATATATATATATATATATATATATATATATATATATATATATATATATATATATATATATATATATATATATATATATATATATATATATATATAATATATTTGTTATAAATCCTACAGGATGAAAATTATATATATATATATATATATATATATATATATATATGTATACATATATATATACATATATGTAAATATAACATATATATATATATCATCTCCACCCGCACCCCTTGTGCGTCAGGCGGGAATATTGTAAATTCTCCAGAAACTTCGGTTCTTATAATGGATATTATATAGTTAACCAGCTTCGTTCTTGCACAGCCCCCAAGATCTTGGTCGGCCAAGAGGCGTATCTTAGCTGAAAGTTTTATTCGGATAGGGTGAGGGATCTGTATTCTAAATCGTTCTACGCTGACTGAATATGTTTTAAGCATGCTATTTATCTCAACTATCTTCTCTATTTGCCCATCCATTATTGAAACACCTCCGTTACATTTCAATGATGTATCGAAGTATACAGTTTCATGTCCCTCCTTCGCTGCAGCTGAAGCTCGCATTCTATAGCCATTTACATCGTCTGATGCACATATAACACGTATTCTTGTGGGATCACGGGGTGTGTAAGGATGTCTAACTGAAAAATCCGATGTGTGACTGACACATGTATACCAAGATTTTAAAATGAACCAGCACTTTTGAATATACGAAATAACACCCATAGCTACCACCTTTTTAAAACGCGTTATAATGACCAGAGCTGTTATCACTACAACTTCCTCAGCGATACTGATGCCTTCAACAGAAACAGTCTAACCCCCCTCCTTTAAACTAGTAACGTCATAAACGTGAATTTTCATGAGACTTTACCATTTTATTATCGAAGGTATTTTTCATCGATATAATAATAATATATATATATATAATATTATATATATATATATATATATATATATATATATATATTATATTATATATATATAATATATATATATTATATATATATATATATATATATATTTATATATATAATATCAACATTTTCAACTAAATACGTTTTTATTTTAAAGCTTTCATCATGTATTCGGAAACTAAATAATCATTGACAAATAAATTTTTAGCATCGAAAATATTTACAAAATCATTGACACAGATATCGTTTAAAAAACACTTAATGAAATAAATACAATAAATTCCGCATAAACTAGAGTGTGAAGGCTGAACAGCCCTAACCAAAGTTTTTACATAATTTATATTGTTACATTTTAAAAAGGAAATGATGTAATGATTATCCAGAATAAATTTCAAGTTTAAAGAGTCAATCAGGTATACATCTCCGTTCTTCTCCTTGTAGATAGAAATCCAGTGTCCCGACGATGTCACATCTCGATGTGAAGTGTTGAACACGAAGCCACTATCCTTTTTCAAGCTCACAGAATCTACTTCATTAATAGCGAACACTCCTAAAAATCGAGGTTCGTTTTTAAACATAGCTTTTATTTCTTCTTCATTCATCTTTAGTAATTCAAAAGCACATTACGGGCTCTGTCAATTTCAATAAGTTGAGGGTGCTCCAGATAAACGATGACGGTAATGGATGTCTTGGCAGACTCCCGCTAAAATGAAAGATTGAGGCTAATGTCCCCTTTCTCAGAAATGTTTAAATGACTTGCGGTTAACAAAGCTGAAAGATCTGGCTGAAGATCAATAACGATACAAGTTACTATTCGTCCGCGTATTCTTCATAGATTTCATACCAGTACCACTAATCACCGCATGAACAGTGGTTTGGCTATTAAATCATGGAAAGGTCGCGAGCATAGAGATTGTACCCCATTATACGACATTTCATAATCACGTCCGTATGGCTGCCCATTCACATGTAAACTGACACCCCTAAGGTTGAAAGGGGCGAATTTATATGGTGATTTTTTATAATGACCTGAATATGCATCGTGTTCTACAATTCCAACTATTACTTTTTGAGGTAGATTTCCGCTAACAATATTTGGAATACTGATGCTTGATAAACCGTGAGTGAAGTTAAATACTTTGGTTTCCACTCTTCTGATTGGGTACTTGGCTGTGGTTGTTAAAAGCGACTTCTCAATTTCCAAATGCCTTTGGGGAAATAACTTCACCTTTCTAACATAGAGAAAAGCCTCTAGCAGTTTGAAGATAGGTTCTGGACATGCAGTTGTAGCATTAGGATCACTTTTTATTTTAAGTGCGAATTTCGGACTTGAACGGGACAAACGGATTCTGGCATCTACAGATGGTATAATAAGTCTTTCCTGAGAGAATATATCACCATTTAAACGACCGTAGAATTCATAAGTGTTATTTATGACTTTAGCAGCTTTAGTTGCATGTGTAGCCTCATCTTTGAAGCTGTAAAAACCACATGATTGAAGATGAGACTGCTTAGCATCATCAGAAAAGTTCAGTAGATGTTCTATGTAGCTTCTATAAGGATAACTAGCTGCTGAAGTGCCGAGCGAAGTTTCATTGAGGTAAACATCAATCTGATTAAAACAAGAATATAGGAAGTTCGACTCTGTATACACTATGTGGTCGTCACCTGTAGGAAGGTCTGTACCATCAGGGTTTGTCAATTTCGTTTTAAAATATAGAAATACATTAGATGGATCTAGATATTGGTCTGATGTGCCTGGGATATTGAACTCTAAAGGAACGTCAGTGCTGGTGATCGAGTGTGTGGGATTAATGCTGATGAAGTTGCTGTCGCTCACGCTAATCTGAGTAGGATTCATCGAGAAGAGATCCAATTCACTCTTGCAGCAGTCTGGACTAGCAGGATGAAGGAAATGCATCTTGTCGGGGCGGTGTTAGGCTGAATAATGAACAAGCCTTCAGATGTACCCCCTTATATACATGTTAGCCGAAAGTTGTAGTTAAAGATACCATCTAGTAGTTAAATGGTGAATACATCAATACGTTTTGTAGATTTTGGCCTTTTAGCCTTAGGGTTTTTCCGCACTGTGATTTTCTTGCGGACTTGCTTCTTCTTCAGAGCTCTCTTCGTCTTTGGCTTTTTCCTACTTGTGACACTCCTGCGTCCTTTAACTTTAGACCTGCCCTGACCTGTCATTTTACGTCTTATTTTGCGTTTAACGTCATCGAGCATCTCGTCGGAAACCTCGGCAATCCGCCTTTTTAATGAAGCACGAGGATTGCCTCCTGTTGCTATATCTTGCATCGTGTGGAGACCTGTTCTTATAGCTTTTCTACCTAGATATTCACCCCCTCTTCTAAACACTGGGATGGCGCTTCGCAATAGCTTAGTGAAAAATCCACCAAGACCGTATCCTCTCTGTGATCTCGATCCAATGAATACTCTCTCCATGCTTATTACTTATGTAGCTGGAGCTTCTTTCCTATACTGTCTTTACACTGCAAGAGTATACCAATGAATGAAAAAATGCAATTGATTATGTCCCTTATATATCCTGCAGAGTCATCTATTTCTTGAATGAATTCCAATAGCATATAGATGAGATTTTCAATTCTGGTTAAAAAATGTTCCATCATTTTATAGCTGATGGGGTCGTTTCTTTCTAATGTGGACTTTACACATCAATGTGCCACTTGTAAATGGGTATGGCCGACCTTCCACGTCCTTTATATGTACTCTTATAGATCCGATCGAAGACCTGTTCAGTGAGAGATAGTGTACATTTGGGAATGTTATTACCTTACTCTCTTGAGGAAAATAAACTACCCTTAACAGAGGAGCTGTAGTATCGCCCACATACTGGTGTTCCACTATGTCAGTGTAAACATATGCCATTCCAGGATGTTTGAGCATCTCGGAGGTGATGCAAGTATAATGTAACACCCTGTCTTGCTCGTCGATTAATTCTTCCTTGGTTATATGTTCATTTTCTACTGTTTTCATAACCCTTTTCAGCATAGTAGGTACATCATGGAGGACATCTAACCAACCTTCACGTTCATGAACGTGTTTCCGCTGCCATGACGATCTCCTGAGGAAAAACACGTCAATATCTCTAAGGTTAATGCCTGCCGTTGATCTCAAAGTAATTAATACTTCATCATCAGAGGGATGAATATCTGTATTGTAAATTAGATCTCTACACATATTACTAGTCGCTAAAAGCGTATTTAAATAACTGAACATTGCAGGAACTGACTTAAAATAGGATTTCCTCAATACAAATTCTTTCATAAAAGTATTCTCTTGTTCCCATAGTGACGCGGTTTAAAGCACCTGTGTTCTTCACATCCAATATAGTTTCAACACAATCTACACTTCTGTAAACATTCATCCAGTAAAGATTATGCGGGACATTTTCCACATCTGTATTTAATATCACTTCACACAGCCCGACTTCATAAACGTCTCTTTCAATGTCGATAGGGTTCAGTAACTCTGTCGTGAAGTCTGAGAGCTTATTATCAGGATGTAGATTCATCGAAGCCGACGAAGGCAGAGTTAAATAGAAGTGATCTGTGCTCGCCATGGTCTCAATGAATACTGATTAATGATTCTTAATTTCACTTGCTTTTATATACGAGTTAAACTTGTCAGGATATCCTGCCCATTTAACCAAGTACTGTTTATTTCGCCCCTTTCCTTTCGAACCTAATATCTTTTCAATTTTATACACATTACTTTCAGGATTGAAGCGTATTTTTTGTATTTCCTGTTTGTAAAAACCTCCTTTTATCTTTTCACCGTATAAATCCTCCAAATAATATAATTTTAAGCCATCGTAAGGGAAGTCTCGAATATTGTGAACTTTGAAAACCTCTGTAGACCATCCCGCTTCATATCCTTTTCTAAACCTGTCACCAGCTCTAGACACTCTTACATAATCGCCTAAGCACACACCTGAATTATCCTTTATTTCCCTGGCTCTCCGTTGTGAATGTTCCACCATCGTAGGCTTTATTTCCGACATTTCTAGAGGGGTAGATTTTATAGTTCTATGGAACGATCTATTATAAGAATGAGCAAGGTCTTGTAGTATGTCAATATACTTAAAAGTGTTCATGCGGGTAAAGTACCGGTGCATTTTCTCCTTGATAGTACGCTGTACTCTTTCAACTATAGCTGCTTTATTCACTGAGAATGTATTGTAATACCCCATATCGTGGTCTTTTACTAATTCTTGAAATTCATGGCCTAGAAACTCACTGCCTTGGTCAGTCCACAGCATTCTCGGCCATCGCTTGTCACCCTCTATAATTTCTCTCAACGCCTCAGATACAGTACCTGACTTTTTATCTTTTAAAGGTTTTAACCATAAATATCTAGAATACACATCAATGGTAAAAAGTATGTATTGATATCCATCGTTGTACGAGCTGTATTTAACCATCTCGGATAAATCCAGCTGCCACACGCTATCGAGACAGGGGGCTACGGTTTTCCGGGTAGGAAATTTTCTGCGAACAGGTTTATGTAGAGTGAAAGCCTCCTCACCTTCTAGATATGCTTTCAACTCTTTCCGTCCAATGTCCGGAAACCTCGAGGCAAACCTTGTGAATCCACCATAGCTATTAGGCTCCTTCACATCGTAATAATACTTATCAACCAATTCCTTAGCCCGCCCATGGTGCCCTACCTGACATGAGTAAAACAATTTTTTTATATATATATATCTAGGATATGTAGAAATTATTTATCTTATGTTCTAAAGATATATTATATATATATATATATATAATATATATATATATATATTAATGGTAAAAAGGAAATATAAAACATAGTGATTAATATGATGAATTTATTTATTCATTCACAAGTGAGCAAATTAGAACAATGAACAAATTATATATATATATATATATATATATATATATATATATATATATATATATATATATATATATATATATATATATAATATATATATATAAAAACAGTGTGTATATATATATATATATATATATATATTATTTATATATATAAATTGGAATTAATAATATTTAATAACACAATAAGCAATCACGAGTTAATCCATTTATGTTTAGTGGAAGGCACTTTACTTATTCTACCCCTGATAACTCGCTTAAATGTATCTGAAGCGTAAGATGACCCTGAAGGACTAGAATCGGGCCTTGGCGTTTTAGGAATATCATCCAAGTCTGCTAATCTGCGTGTGTTCAAGATTAAAGAGCGTGGAAAATTTATAGTCTGAAGCTCTTGCTTGATTGTAGGCCATCCTGTTACAGCGCTCTTCTTCCAATCGCGTGAGAGATCAGCTATTAAATCCACAATGTTTGACCCTTTAACTATCTCATCATCAATAATGATTTGACCTAACTCATTCCAAGCTATTTGTTCTTTTAAAATATTATAGAGAGTTAGACCTGATCTGCGAGCCCTGGCTGGCAAGCTCTCCTCTAGGATATTTCTTAAGCTGTCTTCTATCTTCATCTCAGGTTTTACTTCTTGTGGCAAAATTGTTTCCTTTACGTCAGACTTATTTAGTGGTCCCTTTAGATGCAAATCCTTGAGACTTAATAATTTCTGCATTGCATCTTGGTATAAGATACGCTTCTCATGGATGTTAATGTCTGAATTTAATATCCGATACACCTCTTGCTCGTAA
>JABUQX010000761.1:25000-30068 GCA_015478945.1 Trachelipus rathkii
AAAGATTAGAGAAACATTTAAGACGTTTGCCAAATCTTTCCGTTTAGGATACGTTTTTTAAAAACTTGAATAGCAAATATTAAAAGCTATAGCGTTATTGATTAGTTGCTCAGTATTAGTCCTCCCTGCTTTCTGTTTTAGGTTGAAATGAACGCAATGGATTTTAGCGTGAAGTAGAGACAAATATGACAAACAGGGACGACGATTTAAACGAAGGTAGTGTGCAAGCTTAGTAAGCAATATGTTTTCCTGAAACTGGAGACCATTAAGATTAATCTCATTTTTAGTGTTAAGCAGAAATTAGGCCTTTACAAGAAATTAACAATGCTAGGCATAAATGAGTTATAAAGAGGTGGGAGAAAGAGGAATAAGCCTCCAGAATTGTCCTGAAATGAAATTAGTATGAAATGGTTTTCTGAGTAAAGGTTTAAAGTTTTAGATTTAAACTTAAACCTAAAACAGCGTAGTGCAATTGGATGAAACAAATGAAATAAAAGATAAATGAAGTAGAGATATGGATGTAACATTTTTTACAAATTTCCATGAGAATGTTTGGAGGGAAGGGATAGCCAAAAGAATTATTGTTTTATCTACTTGAGGAAAAAGTATTTATTATGCACTGAGAAAAGAAACCTGAACTTTCCGGGATGAAATTATAAATAGCAGAAAATTTCTGGGAAACTAAAGTTTAAAAATAACTTGTTTGTTGAAGTTTAGTTGTAAGGAAAAGTGAATTGTATCTTTAAGCGTCTCCTTGACAGGAGAATGCCTCAAATTATTTGTTTCTGCACATTTTCGAATAGAACCTCTCAGTGAAATTGTATTATTTCAAAGGTAAATAAAGTAACACACAGCAAAAATCCAACCAGTTAGAGGGTCATACTTATATAACTGTTTTCAACTGTTTCCACGGCTTTGAAGGCGGAGACTGTTCTTTGGAAATTTTGAACGAGATAGAACTGGATCGGGTATATAAAGATGAATTGATGGAAAACCAAAGATGTGGCATGAGCCTTAAACAGCAATAATATGAAAGATTTTTAAGTAAATTAAAAGTTTAAGTTTAATTTAAATAAGCGATTAATGTAAACTTAAGGAAATAGTAGGAAGTTGTCAACTGCAATCTACACTAACTAGGAAAGCACTGTATGTGGTGATATAAATTATAAATATATTATTAATATATATATATATAATATAATATAATATATATATAATATTATAATATATTATTATATATATATATATATATAAATATATATATATATATATAATTATATATATATATTATATATATATAATATATATATATAATATTATATATATATATATTATATATATAATATATATATATATATATAAATATAAATACAATATATAATATAATATATATATATATTATTATATATTATATAATATAATATATATATAATATAATATATATATAATATATAATATATATTATATATATATATATATACATATATATATATATATATCATATATAATATAATATAATATATATATTATTATATAATATATATATATATATATTATATATATATATATATATAATATATATAATTATATATATATATATATATATATATTATATATATATATATAATATATATATATACATATATATAATATATTATATATATAATATATATATATATATATATATATATATATATATATATATATATATATAATATTATATTATATATATAATAAATATATATATATATAATATATATAATATATAATAATATATATATATATATATATATATATATATATAATAATATATATATATATATTATTATATATATATATATATATATATAATATGTAATATATATATATATATATATATATTATATATATATATATTATATATATATATAATATATATAATATTATATATTATATATATAATATATATATATAATATATATATATATATATATATATAGTCTTGCATACCGGCAGATTTTAAGTAATCATATATTGAATATGAGAGTCGACGCTACAAAAAAAAAAAAAAAAAATAAAATAAAAAACCATTTCTTGCTTTGGTGACTTATTATTAAATTAATCTTTGGAAGAAAAACTTCACTTTCTAAATTAAAACTTTCATAAAGGTAGAAATTAAATAAATAAGTAAGCAAAATAAGTTTTACAAATGAGGAGTTTATTTATTGACCCGAATTTTACAAAATAAGAAAGAGCAAATAAGAATCTGAAACTGAAAGAATGATTCCCTAGGGTGGAATGATTGTTAGAAAGGTAGAAAGTTTCTGAAATTTTTTGAGGAAATTGAATTTGGAAGCTTATGAGAATAAGATTAAGCCTTTAACTACTGGATTGAAATAACTAATAACAATAAATGGATTAATTCACAGTTGTTCAAAAATAATTTTAAAACTGATGAAGAAATTTTTTTTTTTACTTTATGATAAATATCATTTATAATCTGGTTTAAATTTGTTAATTTACTTTTTTATTAATTCTGTATTTGGGTTATTTAAAATATTGACTAAATCATTTCGCATCAACTCCCTGCTTTTCAAATTTATTTGTGGTCATATTACAGAAAATTTTTCGCTATATTACTTTAATGTAAATTTTGGGAAGTGTCTCAAAATGCGGGGTTAAGATTTGGCAGTAAAAATAAAGGTCTTGCAGATTTATTTTTTCTAGGTAGGGCGAATCGAAAATGATGTCTTCCATTTTATAAATTGTTCACAAGTGGCCGTGCTTTACACACACACCCCTACACATACACACACAAAACCAACAGGAAATAGATATTTACATAATTACTTTTTTTTTTTTTTTAATTATAAAATTATGAAAAATAATCATTTGTCCTTAATTTAAAATATCAATACACATATAATAAAAAAATCTTTAAATATGTGTGAAACTTTAAAAGCAAAAGTAAAAATATATTTGGAACCAAAAACATTAGTGATATAGTATAATACGAAATAGACTTGTCCACAAATGTAAAAAAATTGTCAGAAAGTTTTACCTATTTTTTTATTTTTTATTTTTTGAAAGATTATAGTCTGTGATGAAAGCAAAAAATGGATGAAAGGATACTTCGAGAAGAATCCTATAGCCTGACTCCAATGTATAGGGAGCAATCACTTACAGCTGTAATATTGCTAAAAAATGGAAACTTTATTGCTAATCTAAATTAGATTTAAATTAAACATTAACAGAATAATTTATAGATTTTCCATGAATAAAATCCTAAGCATTTCCCTTTTCATAAAAGATTTTTAAACTTATTAACACTTTACGTCAAGGAACAAGAGTACAAAAAAAATTTCATGAGATATGCGTTATCTTTCCTCTCCCCATCTCAAACGTTTGGTCGTAGGAAAGATGAAACGAAAAATTCATGAGTAAACGGAATTAGTTTGAAGATTTATGAGGTGAATTAAAAAAAATAAAAAAAAAAATGAGAAGGAATAAGACAAAATTAAGTAGTGAAAAAAAGCGGAAAAACGGCACATTACTTACATATTTTTTGCAGTTTTTAATGAAATTTTACCAAATCGATTCATAAATATTGTAACCAAAAAAAATTGGTGGTTTTTAATCCAATAATTTTCAAATCACCAATCCAAATTTCTTTTTTTTTTTTTAATATTCCTTTTTCTTTACTTCATTCCGCTTTTAATAGGGTAAATTTCGACCGCTTAAGCGGGAATAAGTGTTTGTATAATAATAATATATATATATATATATATATATATATATAATATAATAATATATATATTATATATATATATATATATATAATATATATTATATTATATTATATATATATATATTATATATATATATATATTATATATATATATATATTATATATATATATTATAATAGATAATTATAACCACATTAGTGAATATAAATTTATTACAACGTATCGCATTACGTGATAATTTCGCAATATGAAATTTAATTATTATTATTATTTTTCCTTGTAATTTAAATCTTTCTAGTAATTTGAAAACACTTTCATTTTTTTTTGTGTGGTGGTTTGTATGTATGTATTGAGTGTGTCTATGTATGTGTGTTTGTGGTGTGTGTTTTGTTGTTGTTATTTTTTTTTTTTTAAAAGTTGAAAACCCTTGATATGAAATTGTTTAGCCTCTAAATAAGATGAATGAGGTTGCACCATAATGTATTGGCTTATACATTATGGATAGCCTAATATTATATCCTCTAAGTAATGAATACATTATAAAGCCTAAATATTCTATGCGAGCTTCTTTTCTCTTCCACCAAAATAAATTAAATTCGATATTTCTGAAAATCGCTTAACAGATCATTATTTTACAGCAAATTATATATATATATTATATTATATATAATATATAATATATATATATATATATTATATATATAATATATATATATATATATATATATATATATAATATATAATATATATAGTTTAGAACCATTGGGTGAAAGACTAATGAACGGGTTTCCTTACTTTCCTAACTCCAACTTGACCCTTAAATTATTAATAGTATTTCAATCGGCAAATGCCCGAAGGAGTTGAACCCCATGGCATACCACCAACGCTGCAAGCTGCCTCGTTACACAAAGGGTACTTTGCTTGTCATTAATATTATGGGAGCATTTGAAAAATTCTTTGGGAAAATTTATTTGTGATGCTCTTTTCTTTGCCAACTACTCTTCTTGTTGCGGAACTACCTACCATCATATATTTTCCTGATGCATTTAATATTTCTTTCTTAACACCTCCATCTGCGTTCAAACTGAGAGAGGTTAGCGTTAGGTTCGATGAGCTTTCCATTTTTGTTATATTATTCATTTAGTTATTTTTAATAAGATTTAAATTAGGATTCTGCGGTGAATGGTGGCTAACCTGAATATATATATATAAATATATATATAATATATATACTATATAATATATATATATATATATATATAATTAATATATACTATATACTATATATATATATATATATTATATTATTATATATATTAATATAATTAAATTTTTATATAT
>JABUQX010000762.1:5000-55000 GCA_015478945.1 Trachelipus rathkii
AAACAGACTGACTAAGGCTCAATGTAGTTCTGAGATCTCTGCCAGTTGCATGGATACATCAGGAGAATCGTTAGGTATGGAGGAATTAGAGGATATTTCTGGCCAACCTGGCCCTTCAAACATTACCCAGATGTCTCTTGAGGAAAACAGAGATGCGCAGATTGATTTAGGGATAAAAGAGAAGCCTGTACGTGGACGGAAATGTTTTTTAACTCCAAAATTAATGGCTGTACTCGATCGGTGCCACATTAGTCAGAGAAATGCCGTTTTTATTCTCGAAGCAGCTGCGGAGTCTTTAGGGCACAATATAGATGAACTGGCAATCAATCGAAATACGATCAGAGATATCGGGAGAAGTTTCGTAAAACGAATGCTACTAAGATTAAAGAATTATTTAAGACAAATGAACCCACTTTTGTATCCGTTCATTGGGATGGTAAATTGCTACCAGCTTTAAATGTGAGAGATTTAAAGAGTGAAAGGCTACCTATCATTGTTACATTTAAAGATCAAGAAAAATTGCTTGGGGTCCCCAAATTAGAAAAAATGAGTTACCACATGTGACTAGTGGTCCAGATGTTGTTTTCTTTAAAATCATCAGAGAAAAATGGAATAATTTGGAAAAAGAAAATTATATGAACGGGCAAAAATACTTGAAAGAAATATGTAGTGAAAGCGACATACTGTGCAATGTGAATCATTTTAATAATGCACTGAAAAATAAGAAATTAAAGCACGATTATCGTGAGCTCGTTGAATTATGTATAATTTTCATTGGACGAACCTCAGACGCGAAAATCAAAAATCAGGCCGCAAGGAAAATTTTTATCATATAAGTGGTTCAGCGAGGCCGTTACTTATTAATGTTTTCCTTTTAAACCCAATTATCTGAAAATATCTGGTAATTAGAAGAGCATTTATTTGTTTCTGATAACATTATAATATTAAAATATAGTTGGAGAAGTCATCAAACTATTTAGGTGCCCTTTTTGTGTTTATTGTTTCAACGTTACAAAATAATAGAAAATAATAAAGGGCATTTCATCCTTCACATTCAGAAAGAAATTTTGTAATCTATAATGATGTTCATTAGAAAGTCAAAGCATTTTAGCAGAATTTTTGATACTAATATCATCGCCATCATATTCAAATTCGCCATTCCTGTCCCAAAACAGAAGAAAATAAATTGGTAGGCACGAAAGAAGGTCCCAATCTCTGACCTTCAGATTTACAAACTTTAAGCTTTATCTTTAATTAAAAAGCATAATGTTATTATTCAACCCTTTGTTTATAATGACGAATCAGTTGGTATCAATTATCACAATTTTAACAAGGCATTCTAATAAATGTCCAAATTACGTAATTCACAATATAGATAGTTCAAATAATTAGTTCATTGTTTGTTTTTCCTCTCAGATAAAACAATAGAAGAATATCGACATTAGCTTTTTGAAATTGAATCCAGATCATTGTGATAAAGACGAATCGTATTTACATGCACAAGAAACTTTCCGGAATCTCTGTGTTGTTAATAATAGCTGAAAGAGGAGTGAAATTGATACAGGAATTCAATGGGCTCCTAACTTCGAATGAAGAGCAGAAGCAATTTCTTCTCCAATGTGTTGAAGACCACCGAAAGCAATTCCCGGACTGCAAAAAGGCTACTCTTAAACGAAAATTTAAATAAATATATTTTCAAATGTTACTTGTCATGTCTCATATGCCTTTTTAAAGACCCCATATAGTAATTTTATATCAAATTCATATATTTTGTAATATACGTAATGCATATACAACTGAAAATCATAATATTTAGCACATTATTGTAAATCTTCAATCTAGCCCGATGAGGCACGGGTTATCATTTATATATTGGACTAATATTTGGAATACCTTGACATTATGCTAAACAGAAACAAATTAAGGGGTGTACGCTATAAAAAAGTTGTTTATTTTTTCACCCCTATAGTAAGGGCCATCATAATTATATATATATATATATATATATATATATATATATATATATATATATATATATATATATATATTCTATATTTAAATATCTATATATATATATATATATATATATATATACCCTTATATATATATTTATATATATATATATATATATGACCTCTAAATTTATATATCTATATATTTATATATATATTTTTTTTTTTTTTTTTTTTACAGTTATCACCGCCGCTCACGGGCAAGCCCTATTGAAGGAGGTGTTGAACACAGCAAATATTCAACTAGCGCAAATATATATATATATATATATATATATATATATATATATATATATATATATATATATATATATATATATACTTTTTTTTCATATATTTTTATATATATATATATATATATATATATATATATATGTAACTTATGTTTATATATATTATGATATATATATATATATATATATACTCTTTTTTTCAGAAATTTCTTTATGTATATTTATTATTCAATAATAAAAAAGGTTCAATACTTCTATAGAACTTTTATTAATTAAGTTTAATATCCTTAGAAAAATCATGTCAACTAAACCAAAATCGAAAGCACCGCATATACCTGAATATTTTATTCGCTCTGAAGATAAAATTACTTATATTTGCCAATATGAAATAGTTAACACAGTTGATGGGAAACAGTCAGTTCGATCATGCTTAAAAGAGTTTACCGAGCCACCAATTACTCATTGGGGTTACAATACATCTACTAGATCATTTAAATTTATGCGACATTTAAAACTCTCTCGTTCAGACATTGCTGCAATTATTAAAAAGAAAGGTGAAGCAAAACTGTTCAGGATAAACCTTTATTTTTAAAACCTCAGATTAAAGTGGAACCATTTTGAATTGTCAAAAACTTCTGTCTTTGTCAAATCAATTGCTTAAAGGGGCGCTTCGTGCATTTAAAAATGGATGCTTTCTCCAGGGAAAAGCAAAATTATTTTGCTATTAATATTGCGTATGTGGATGAAGATAAAAACAATATTATTAAAAAGTTATCAGTAAGAGATACCAAATCGCAACATTTCTGCTAATATATCCAAGAACTTGTTATTGATGTTTTAAAAGAATTCGAAATAATAAGAGGCAAGTAATTAGCTTAGTTACGAATAACATATCAAACATGATCAGTATGATTGAAAATTAAATAAGGGCAATGAAGATGAGGAACAGGAAGCTGGTAAATGCGATTCTGATTTTATTGAATTTCAAAACAAAAGAAGCAATAGTTGTTTTTAGAATGAACTTGATAAAAATATGATAAGACTATGTTCCGATGACGTTGACATTGAACACATAAGGTGTGGAATGTGGAGTTTATACTTTATGTTAGCAGTGTGTGATTGTCTCAGCAATACTCATACAGCAAATCTTATAAGCAAGGCGAGACAAATAGTAAAAGCAGCAGGTACCCAAAAATTAATGGAAATTCTAAAGAGTCAAGCTGGAAAAGTGGCAATCTTAGATCAAGATACAAGATGGGCAAGTACATGTCTTATGCTGAAAAGGTTTCTGCAACTAAAAAACTGTATTAGTGTGATGGCTGTCGGTACTCCTGAACTTTCTCTCTCCGATAGTCAGTGGGAACAAATCGTAACCCTCAAAGAATTATTAAAACGCCCATGCGTTACAATAAAAATTTTTCAATCGGAAGACTTGACTGCAGGAAAATTTTTATAGAGAAGTGATTCTAGCACGTGACATGAAAAAATACATAGAAAGAAGGGAAAGAATGTTAACTGAAAACAATATATTTTTGTTGACCATCTTTGTTGATCCACAGTTCAGAATCTTCCTCAGAACTGAAGATCTGATATTAGAAGATAGGAATGATCTTTGTGAACTAGGACTTAAAATGAATAACACTATCGAACAGAAATCTGGGTCTGTGTCAGATAGTTCAGCAGATGAAGGTGAAGAAGTCAAATTTGACAAACAATGGGACCAACTGGAGCATGCAGAAAATCGATTGAAAAAAGACAATCTACTATTAAAAACACCTTTAAACTAAAAATCCTTTAAAAAAATACAAAGTAGAATTTCAAAAGGTATTAGATGAAATAATGAAAATCGACGGGAAATCAAAGTTAACTGTTAAAGAGGAAATCCCTAGCTATCCTAAAATTTTGCAAGATGTAGCTTACACAATACAGCTTTGCCTCCTAGTTAAGTGAACGTTGAGAGCTTATTTTCTGCTTTAAAAATAATAAAATCGCATCTGTGGACGTCATTAAAGGAGGATTTTATTGAAGAAGTTTTACTTTTAAGAAACAATTGTTTTGAATAAATTTATATTCATATACTCAGGCAGATCAAAGAGAAATTATTTTAAAATTTAGGAAGAAAGTGAATTATAATTTTCTTTTTTTTTAATAGAAAATCTGTTTAAAATAAAATTATATTACATCTGTTCAGGCAGCTCATAGTTCAAAGGGAAATTAGTTTAAACTTTAGGATGAATCTGAAATATAACTTTTCCGCGTTTAAAAAAAATAAAAAGCAAAAAACAAAAAAAAATAACTTTAAATAAAATTATATTGCGTAACTGTACAGGAAGTTTATCGTTCAAAGAGGAATTATATTAAAATTTATGAATCAAAATTTCTTAAAAATCTTATTTTCATTAAAATAATTTTAAGTTTTTAATTCTATGTTATTAAAGATGCCATTAACAAACATTCAATTTCACTATACCATTAAAAATTTTGTAACAGAGAATTAATGATTTCATAAGTGTAAATGGACAAGGATTTATAACTAGGAGCCGAAGGCGGAGTCGGAGCCGGGTAATTTTAAAATACTGAAGCAGGAGTCGGAGTCGGAGCCTGAAAAAAATTTGTCGGATCAGCAGCCCTGCTACCAAGGCCGTTTATAAAGTATCATATATATATATATATATATATATATATATATATATTTATATATATATATATATATATATATATATATATATATATATATATATATATATATATATATATATATATATATATATATATATATATATATATATATATATATATATATATATATATATATATATATATATATATATATATATATATTACATTTCGTACTAAGTTAAATACAACATGTAATGGGTTTTACTTTTGGTGTTATACAGTTTGTTGACAAGAAATAAGATATTATATATTGATGATGTAAAAAATTATATCATTATCTTATCATTGATGTTTCAATCACAATGACGTAAAATTTTCACTCCTGAGGAACCGGGGTTGATGGAAAATTTTATGTCAACTTGATATAATTTTTTTCTGTGTTTGCCTCTATCCATGTTATAATGTTTTCAATTCATTGTTTGCATTGCAGTTAAGTGTATCAATATTATGGCCTGATATTAAGATAGTGTCGTCAGCATATTGAGTGTATTGAGCTGTAACAATTTTGAAAGTTATTTGCATATATATTAAAGAATAGCGGACCCAAAATAAGGCCCTGAGGGACATTGTATCATGACTAAACCCAATTCCTACGTTTGTAGCTAGTTATTAAAGTTAAACTGCATGATGTAAAGACGACTATGGTCTTATTAAACGACTTGAATATATATTTAGTATTTACATTAACTATAGTTTTTGTTTATTTTGGAGTTGGTGTATAAATTAACCTTTGCCTTGTGTAAGATTTTGATAAACCCTGGAGTTCTGTTTGTCTGTCGTGTCTGCGCATGTAAAAAAAAACAGAGTTTCACTTGTCCTTAAATCTCTGTATGACCTTGCCTAAATACGCCACAAATAATAGAGCCAATAACACACTACCTTGTTTAACTCCTGTTTTGACCTTGAACCACCTCTCACTTTAATATCCAGAACGACTGTGCATGAACATGGCTTATACAAGCTATTCTGCTCTCAACATTCTTCCTGATATTCCGAACTCCCTTTTCATACATTTCCACAACTTTTAATTTATTATTTAAAAAGTTCACTCCTCACGGTCATAGCCCTATTCTAGGAGAGAACTTCTCTAGGTAGTTACTACATAGGATCTGGACGACTGTTCTAGCCCTGTCCCTATACCTCGCGACTCAATTGAGCCATGAATCGTAGGCCATAAAAATCTATAACAGTCACATTCACTTTGATATTATACTACCATGTCTTCCCTACGATCTTTCTCAAACCAAAGATAACTATACTCTTCTTCACTTAACTGGCACTCAATTCTCTCTCTTAATTTCTTCTCTATTATTATTCGCGTACATCTTTAGTGTATGGTTTGTTAGTGACATACCCATGTAATTTGAACAAATGAGGGTATCTCCTTAACCCTCATAAATGGTCTTTCCTCACTCCCCCGGTACTCATCCGCTTCTCCAACAAATGTTCAAAAATTTGAATTTATAATTTTTAGTTACATCTGCCTCTTTAATAAGCTTAATCCTTATACCATTCTCTCCGGGAGCCTTACATTTCTCCGTTTTAGCCAACACCATTGCAAACTCCTCCTTCGAAAACTATTCCCACTTCTCCATCGCTTCATCGTACATCTGAAATTCTCGCACCATTCTCTCTTCCTGATTTTCAATCTCCTGGTCCACATTCACCGACGATTCGAATTACCCTTTCTATCTTTCGTTAATTTCTCTTCATGTTACCACTACTCTTCTCTTCACTACCTTTGCCTCGTTTCTAGTCAGCACACATTCCATCCCTGATTCAGGAGTTCTCCTTCTTAGCTATTTCATAATTTTTTTTATCATGTTTTACAGCTATTTTCACTTCTTCCGTCTACAAAGGCTAGTGCCTTTTCTTCCACCACCCTTTCATTTTTCTCCCAGCACCTTTCTCGCTACTTCCCTCAATTTTATTTCCATTTTCTTTTCCTTTTCTAATTATATGCTTCTGCATTTGTAAAGACTTAGCATGCATAACAACATCAAGGGAATTGGCATGTGCAATTAACTACCTTACTGATGCAGCAATCCTATTCAGAGGCACATATCACCATATCATTCTAAGAATATCCATGTGTAATGTTTCAGAGAAGATCCAAGTAAGAATATTATTATTATTATTATTATTATTATTATTATTATTATTATTATTATTATTATTATTATTATTATTATTATTATTATTATTATTATTATTATTATTATTATTATTATTATTATTATTATTATTATTATTATTATTACTCGCCCATGAATTTGAAGGTTATATGAAAAAAAAAATGTATCACTTTCGTCACTGGAAGACTATCACGATTGAAGTGGTTTTGCTTTTCCTCTTTTAGAATTAAGGTTTGTGAATTATTGTTTAATGATTTTGCACATCTTTATTAAAATATAAACACGTTCGTTTTACTTGTGTTCGTCACTTACAATGTTTCTAGCAAATATATATATATATATATATATATATATATATATATATATATATATATATATATATATATATATATATATATATATATATATATATATATATATATATATATATATATATATATATATATATATATATATATATATATATATATATATATATATATATATATATATATATATATATATATATTGGCGCAGAGGCTGAGTCGCCGACTCATACGAGAGGACGCTGGTTTAAATCCTCCGCCCGTGTAGCAGTTGGAGTTTTATCTACCTGGGGCAAGAATTAAAACTCGACTGGCATGTTGAAGTGGCGCTGGTTTGGGATAGCCGGCCTTAAAATTCGATTTCTGTGGTTCGCTCGTGTTACCCTCTTAATAGGGGATAAAGCACATTAAAAGGTAGTCTGACAATATATATATATATATATATATTTATATATACTGTGATATATATATATATATATATATATATATATATATATATATATATATATATATATATATATATATATATATATATATATATATATATATATATATATATAAATATATATAAACAACATAGAGCACAGAAAAAAAAAAAATTTTAACTAATAATAATAATATATATATATATATATATATATATATATATATATATATATATGTATAATATATATATACAACTATATATATAACATATATATATATATACGCTTAAATATATATATATATATATATATGACCTTTTCTGTTTTATGCAATGGTCAGTTTTGTTTTTTGTTTTTAATATATTGCTACTATGTGATGTTACCAACAATGAATTTCAGTGGTAGCGGACATGATTTAGAATATATAGGACCAGTTACGTTTTACGGATCCGTAACTTTTAATTTTTTTTTTTTTAATTAAAGGAATACCCAGGGTAAACCGCAAACATGGCAGGATTCGGGGTCTCTCGGCCCTTCCGAAATGACAGGGTAGGACTATTTTCCACCCTCCGGGGAGGGTCTCCGGAACCCCCGCTCTTTGGTATTTGGGTGTCGCGGGGGTTCCTCCGCCCCTCCCCTACGGGGTATGGAAAACGTCCCCCTCTGTCCCCCCGTCGGCTCGAGCCCTAATTTTTATTTTTATTTTTTATTTTTATTTTTACATATTTGTAATAAACTTTTTATACGCTGATTCAAATATATAATTATTTCTGTAAGTGTCGTACTTTTCGAGATATTTAATTTATGAAAAAATATTTTTTTTTTCATTTTTGTAATAAGCTTTATACGCTGATTCCAAATATGTAATTGGTTTTTCTGTAAGTGTCGTACTTTTCGAGATATTTCATTTTAAAACAATATTTAACATAAATGTGATTTTTAAAAAATTATTTAAAAATATTTCGAACTTTTGAATCATGTCCGTTACCACTGAAATTCATTGTTGGTATCATATATTAAAAATATATTAAAAAAAAAAAAAAAAATCAAAACTGACCATTCATAAAACAGAAAAGGGTATATATATATATATATATATATATATATATATATATATATTACTATATATATATATATATATATATATATATATATATATATCTTTGCTGCTCTTATATATATATATATATATATATATATATATATATATAACTATATATATAAATATAAATATATATATATATATATATGTACATATATATACACTATATATATATATATATATATATATATATATATATATATATATATATATATATATATATATATATATATATATATATATAAATATATATATATATATATATATATATATATATATATATATATATATATATATATATATATATATATATATATATGATTCAACGTTTACGAGCTAGGACTTTGTCTAATTTAGCCTAGTGCATCAACAAGTTACAACTTTTTTTTATTGCCAATTTTTTCATTTGCTAATTGCTTAGTTTAGCAATTGTAAAAATTTAACATGCACCGAACAGACGATTGAAATGGTATGTGCAGCTAGCTAACTTACTGATGCAGCAATCCTATTCTGCTACACAACCCGGCACATATTATAAAAGGACGCCAAATAAAGTCAAATAGACTTAACTTTCTAAAAAGATCAGTGCGAAAAGTTTTTAAAAAGGTTCAAGCAAGAATAGATTTTAAATTAAAAGCCCAAGAATTACTAAAACAGGTTTGTTTCAATCCTTTAACACTTTTAGTAATTTAATGTAGCAGGTATACATAATTCAAGAAGTCATTGATGAAGTCCTATTTTCACACGTCCTGAAATCTAAATTAAATATATTTGTCTCTCTCAGCTCAATAATTCACGAACATATTTTATATATTAAATAATGAGTAGATGAAGCTTTTTCTATTGCTATTAATACAGAAGTTGAAAAAATAGCAAAGTTAGTTTAAGTTCATTTCGATTTTAATGTTGGTTTATAAGAGAAATTTATATTGTTTATATAGTACATATTATGAGAGGTGCATTAGACACGAAAATACGTCATATTTAAAAGGAATCCATCTTTCTGAAAATCATCAGTACATGGAGAATACGGATAAAATTTTGAATAAAATGATTTTTTTTTCCAAAACCTTCTTTAGAAAATTTAATATTGTTTGGGTGAATCATTCAGGCTGCAATCAAAGTAACTATTACTTAATTTTTAATTATATGCTAAATGGTAACATCAAGATTGATTTGAGATAAAGGTAGATAAGTCTTTATAAATTTTTTAATCTACCTTTACAAGGTGAGTCACTGGACGTTATAAGGGTAAATTCATACATAAAATATTTAACATAAAAATATTTTGATATTTTAATTTTATATTATGGCCCTGATATTTCCTTCCTTGAAATATTACACTGTTTCACCCTGTTAGGCTTTCGGAATACATTTTCTTAGTTCTATAACATGTGTACAAATACAAAACTTACATTACTAAAGTTTTATTGACTTTCATTGTTTAATTTTGACTTACCTTGCCCCATAAAAAATTTTTAAATCATTGTTGCATCATAATTGCATTTTCCTTTAAAAATTTCTATGAAGTACCATTACTCAGCCCGTTATTCCTATTATTATTTACCATACATCATAACTCTCACTCAACTCCTTAAATGTATTTATGACGCTCAACACTAAGAGGTGCTTATATGATAGCCTAGACGTTATACATTTTTTCTCATTACGACATTACAGTTTAATATTGAGTATCCTATTTAATACTATGCTATATACTATACTATATATATCAAATTTTATAGCAGTCGTAGGTAACCTATAAGTAGGGCATTAGAAAGTTATTAGTAACCCTTTTTCTTTATTAAATGCACATAAGTAGAGGCGACTCTACACTAATCGGCTGCTTCGTAGTGACTCTATACCTAACAGAGTTAATCAATTATGTAGATAATCGATATCATTTATATGTGCAAATTTTATTAATGTAATATACGGTACATAAATTCTCTTTTTTTTGTACGAAAATTGGTCAAATATAAATGAATAATAATTATATATAAATATAATAAGAATTTTAGCAAAATATGAAATACCAAAAAGGTAGAATATAACCGCTTATTTAATAACAGTCTTTTAAATTCATTAAAAATGGCGTACAAGTTTCGTGCTCAGAATACGAAAGCTTTAGTAGATGTTGTTACTGTGATAATATTAAGTGTATAAATAATTG
Organism: Trachelipus rathkii; assembly: GCA_015478945.1. Taxonomy (NCBI): domain Eukaryota; kingdom Metazoa; phylum Arthropoda; class Malacostraca; order Isopoda; family Trachelipodidae; genus Trachelipus; species Trachelipus rathkii. The sequence goes on from JABUQX010000762.1 coordinate 16,065, forward strand.
TATTTAATAAATACTTATATGTTTATAAATAAAAATGTTTAAATACTATAATATAATAATAATTTATAACCAAAACCATTTAAAATAATAAATATTAATATAATAATATTAAATAAAAAAAAAATAATATATATATAGAATATAATGGATGTTAAAAAAGAATAACTTGATAAATAATCTTACTTACCGCTTATCCTGCGGATTATGTGGATATACTAATATCTAATAATTAATGAAAACGTTTAAGGTAGGAATAACTCAAGTATCTTAACTTTAATATTTATAATTAATATTATACATAATATATATATTATATATAAATATATATATATATTAATATAATATATATATATAATATATAATATACATAATAATTATATCTAATATAATAATAATATATATTATATATAATATATATATATATATATATATTATATATTATTTATATATATTTATATATAATTACTTACTCTATATAATATATATATACTTTACTATGATTATCGTATATATATATATACTATAGTATATATATAATATAGATATTATATATAATATTATTTAATAATTCATTACATTATATATATATTATATATATATATAATTAATTATTATATATATTACTTCTATAAAAACTATACCTATATATATATATATATATATATAATAGTATATACACATATATATATAGTATATATATAATAATATATATATATTAATTATATATATATATAAATATTATATATATATAATAATTATATAATAATATAATATATATTTATATATACCTTTTTAAAGGAGATGAGACGAGATGAACGAAAGATACGTGTGAGATGTAGATGTATGAGCACCGAGTATTTATACAAAAATTATAGAGTTGCCTGGAAAATTTTGACCTTAGATAGTAATATATTATATATTATCATACATATATATATATACATTTTATTAAGCTAGATTTAGCAGTGTTGTAGCGTACTAATATACATAGAGACATTATATATTGAGATGATTCTAGCTCATCATAATCATATATATTAACTACACTAATAATTATATAACTAATACATGGAGGTACTATATTAAAAATAACTCCATATATTTAATATTATTTAGATACTAGTAATATATACTAAATATAACATACTTACTAATAATAGATCTAATTGAGCCTAGAGACAAACCTTTGAAATCTCACCTCTTAGTTAGAGCTACTCCCCTTGACAAGTCCACCGTAATTGCATGAGGCTTGAGATTATCAAATCTGCAGTTGGGTATCTCAGACTCCACTCTTTTCACTCTGCTACTGCCAATCTCTGTCATTCATTCACCATAACTTTAAACGTTTCTTTCTTTCTTCTATTCATACATTAACTTCTTATATCATCATCTTCTTCTTCTTCTACTCTTCTTCTTTCTTATATTTAACTTTATACTTCATCTTATCTTCTTTTTAAGTTTATGGATCTCATGTCTCCTTGTTTATGTCGACATATTTTTCCTTATTTTATTCAAAATTTATATTTTTTCATTCTCCACGTAATTGTTGTTGTTATTACTGGAGGTGTTGCTCTCCCTCGCCTGGTATCTCTCTCTCTCTCTCTCTCTCTCTCTCTCTCTCTCTCTCTCTCTCATTTGAAATGTGCAAACAGTACGATCTATCCTCTATTTTCTTCATATTTTCTCTATTTCTCCTCTCTCTCTCTCTCTTTATCTATCTCATCATATCTCTCTCTACCTTTCTTACTCTCTTCTCCCCTCGTCGTACAGCGGAATGTAATTACTGATTGATCTCCGTCGCATATTAATGGAGCGGACAAACGAGGCCTAATGGAATTAGCGTTTTCTCTCCAGAGACCTTGAAGATAAAATGAAATAACCTGCGCGAGAAGATTCTTACTTTGAATCTGCTCGAAAGGACAGTCCCTTCTTTGCTATTCGTTACGGGATGCCCTTATTATTGGTCAGTTTGACATTAGAGGTCAAACTTTCAATCCTTACAATGCACAGGTTTAAGAGAGTTGGTCAAGCTGAAATGGCTTTCGTTGTGCAATATTATCTTGGTAAAGAGACTAGCAGGAGTTTACTTTAAGATATACTGTATAATACCATGAGTGGTTCACTATCAACCTGTGCAAAATATTCATATATATTATAGGGGCAGTATATTGGGTTTCCTTACTCATAATAATATTACATTATATACTATATATATATACTCACGAGTATATATACTAATCATATAGTTACAGATACCTCTCCTATAGGTAGTACCATTATAATACTATATATATATATACACTTTACTATTACATAATAACTATCATTATAATATTCATTACACCACTCACTAGTAACATTTTTACTTTATACTTTACCACATACTTCCTTTATAGCTTTATACTTTTTTACTTCTATTTTATTTAACAACATATATTCCTTTTTTTTGCCTTAATTTATTTATTTGCTTATTTATTTTAATCTACATTTCTTCTTACTCTATTATTATTATTTATAATTATTATATATCTACTTTCTCATTCGTTAGAACTCTTTTTATATTTATCTTTATAATGGGCACTATTTAATCCGCGAACTATATAAATATATATAATAAATATATTATATAGTAAATTATATTATATGATATACCTTATATAGGACCAATATACTATACTATATCGCAATACCAAGAAACTCATATATAATATACTACTATCATATATATTTATTATGTATATAATTATATATAAGATAATATTATATAAACGCTGTATAGTTATACTATATTAGTACTATAGCAATATTAGTAATTTTAGATTCTAGTGAATATATATATATATATATATATAGTAGTACTATAGTTATATATATATATATATATATATATACTACTCACCTAGTAATGATCATATTATTAATTAATATTGAGTATTATTAATATCTATAGGGTGACTAATATATACTATACGCTATAATATATATATATATTATAATATATATATATAGTATATAGTAATATAGTATATAGTATACATAATTATATATATATATTACTATAATCAGGCGCTGGTTAAATATTTTACTATACGTAGATATAAATGAATGAGTTAATTATATTTATTATTACTTTAATATATATATATATTTTATTATATACTTATCTATATATATACATATATATATATATTAGGAGATTATTAAATAATTTTTATATTTAAAATAATATATATATTATCTATATATTAATTATATATATATTATATAATAGATATATATATTATATAAATATATACTATATATTAATATATACTAATATATATATATATATTTATATTATATTTTTAATCATTATATATATTAATTATTTATAATCAGCTCTGTATAAGTAAATATATCTGTTCGACTTTCTGAGCTTACATGAACAACCCCACAAATCTTTGAACTGAAACAAATATTGAGAAAAATAATAATAATAATAATAATATATAATAAAATTATATACTAAATAATAATAATAATAATAATAAATAAAATAGATATAATTATTAATTATTCAATATATATTAATCAATAATATAAATAATAATAATAATACATAATGATATTAATAATAAATATAATAATAATATCACTAATAATAATAATAATATATAATAATATAATTTATAAATAATAATAATAATAATACCATAATAATAATAATAATACACAATAACTAATAATAATATAATAATAATAATAATAATAATAATAATAATAATAATAATCTGCCTTTGACATGCACAGTCTTTTCATTGACATCAAAAACTGAAATAATATTGTAAATTAGAGATAGGATACCATATGGGAAACCATCAAACTTGATCAAGATATCCCTGTAGGTAACTTTCAAAAATATATATTATTGAGCCCAGAAGATATTTTTAGAGAGTGAAGACACAGATTATAAAATTGAATAATAATAATAATAAAATAATAAATTAATAAAAAATAATAATAATCAATCAAAATATAATAATAATAGATACATAATAATTATTAATAATAATAATAATAATATTATATAATAATATATAAAGATAAATAATAATATATATAGTATAATAATAAAATTTAAAAATATAATTAAATAAATAATTAAATATAAATATATCAATAATAGTAATGATAATAATTATAATAATAATAATAATAATCACATAATAATTAAAAATGAATAATGTTTATTTTTCTTTAGAAGAAATTGAATAATAATAAATAAATAGATAAAAATAATGAATTATACCACTACTCATAATAATTCAAAATAATACCTAATAATAATAATAATAATAATAATAATAATAATAATAATAATAATAATAATAATAATAATAATAATAATAATAATAATAATAATAATAATAATAATAATAATAATAATAATAATAATAATAATAATAATAAAAATAATAATGAAGGAATGGAACACTAAAAAAAATAATGTTGAAGGAAAACTGTCCCTGTAGAGAAATAACACAAAAAAAGTCTAAAAAATAGTTAATGGGAAACCATCAAACCTGATCAAGATATCCCTGTAGGTAACTTTCAAAAATGGTGGTTACAGAATTTGGATAGTAGGAATGTTTCGAGGAGATGGAAGGACTGATTAATACATTGCATTTTATGGAAGGACTGAAAATATATGGGAGATGCATTAAATAAATATATCATCAAACCTGGTATTGGATTTGGTTTTAAGAAGATTGGAAGTTAATATAGGAAAAATATTTGAATGACAAAAAAAAAAAAAAAAAAAAAAGAGACGAGAAAAGGTGAAAGAAATGAATGAGAGCCGTTATTGACAGAAGATATTTTTAAGAGAGTGGAAAGATGAAAAGATTGAATAATAATAATAATAATAATAAATAATAATTCAATAATAATAATAATAAATAATAATATACTCAGCTACATAAATAATAATAATAATAATAATAATAATACTCATAAATAATATATTCATATAATAAATGATACTTTAAAATAATAATAAATAAAAATAATAATAATAATAATAACAATATCAATAAATAATATATAAATAATAATAATAATAATAATCATTATAAAGTAACTGATCCACAACAGTAATAAATAATAAAATCATAAATAATAATAATAATAATAATAATAATAATAATAATAATAATAATAATATAATAATAATAATAATGCTACTACACCACTACTAATAATAATAATAATAATAAAAATAATAATAATAATAATAATAATAATAATAATAATAATAATAATAATAATAATAATAATAATAATAATAATAATAATAATAATAATAATAATAATAATAATAAAATAATAATAATAATAATAATAATAATAATAATAATAATCTTATTAATAATATATAATATAGATAAGAACAATAATAATAATAATAATAATAATAATAATAATAATAATAATAATAATAATAATAATAATAATAATAATAATAATAATAATTAATAAATAAAATAATAATAATTATTAAATAATAAATAATAATATTAAATTATATAGCTTTTTCGTAATTGTAATTTTCCTTTTTCCCAAGTTTTCTTTTATAAGAAGATATGCTTCAAAAGATTAACATCTCAGAATATCTTATTATCAAGTATCATGAAATTACATGAATGCGCTACTGCCAAATGTAAAAGGAATGCGTTATTTCCAAATATAAAAATACAAATATTCTACTCATGCGTTATTACCAAATATATAAATGCAAAATATTCAGCATTTGTTTTGCCCCTCGAAAAGGCTGAAGGCGGATGTTTAAAAGTACAAAGAACTTGTCCGGTTGAGCTTCTTACACAATTGAATAAACGTTTTAGAATGGATCAAATGAAATATTAGATAAGTGTAATAGTCAACATAGCAGAAAATTCAAAAATGTACCTTATGTAATCTATAAATAAGGTATAAATTTGGATACTTCTCGTATGTGTATATGATCTACTTCAAGACCCAAAATCAAACAAGACGATCAACTTCACGACCCAAAATCAGCAACACGATCAACTTTACGACCTAAAATCAGCAACGCGATCAACTTCACAACCCAAAATCAAACAAGACGATCAACTTTACTCAACAAGATCACCAGGACAATCAACTTCACGACCCAAAATAGCAACAAGATCACTTCACGACCAAAAACAAACAGGACGATAGCTTTCATGAAACAAATCAAGCAAGCCGATGAACTCACGAAGCCAAAATCAACAAACGATCAACTTCTCTGTTCAAATCAACAAGACGATCAACTTCACCACCCAAATTAAACAAGACGACCTACTTTACGACTTATGGGGTCTATTTTGAAATTAAAAGTGCTAATATAATGATATAAATAATTAATAAATATATATATATATATATATTAATTATATATTATATTATATTTAAGTATAATTATATATAAATATATATATATATATATATTTTAAATATATATATATATATATATATATAAATATATAATATATATATATAGTTTATATATATATATATATATATATATATATATATATATATATATATATAATATATATATATTATATATTATATATTATATATATAATACTAATATATATATACTATATATCTTATATATATAATATTATATTATATATATACTATATCATATATATTATATATATTGGTATGGTATTTAATATATATATAATATATATATATATATATATATATATATATATATATATATATATATATATACTTATATATATATATATATATTAATATATTTAAAATATATTGCAGCATTTTAACAAAATAATAATTAATAAATTAATTTATTTCCAGTGTAACAAATAGTTCTTTTGATTGTTGCAACAAAATTTTAAATAATAATAATAATAATAATAATAATAATAAATAATAATAATATAATAGATAATAATAATAATAATAATAATAATAAAATAATAATAATAATAATAATAATAATAATAATAATAATAATAATAATAATAATAATAATAATAATAATAATAATAATAATAATAATAATAATAATAATAATAATAATAACAATAATAATAAATGAGAGTAGGGGAAGAATATTAACGTTACATTACTTATACATAATAATAATATAATAATAATAATAAAATAATAAATTAAAATAATAATAATTAATAATAATAATAATAATAATCAACAATAATAATAATAATAATAATAATAATAATAATAATAATAATAATAATAATAATAATAATAATAATAATAATAATAATAATAATAATAATAATAATAATAATAATAATAAATTAAATAATACTAATAAATTAAATATATATAAAATGAAATGTAAAATGCTCAAAGAAATAAAAAATTGCAATGAATGTTTTGTAACATATTATAATGTGTTGTAAAATTTTGTAATGTAATGAATGTAATGTAATAGTAAAGCATATAATTTCTTCACATTGTATTTCATTGTATTATAATGAATTAATATATAAATTTGTATTTTAATGTAATGTATTTGTGTTGTATTTTAATACATAGTAAAGTATGTAATTTCTTCAAATAGTATTTTATTGTATGTATTGTATGTATTTATTAAAGTAGGTAATTTCTTCACATTGTATTTTATTGTATGTATTGTATATATTTTATTAAAGTATGCAATTTCTTCATATTGTATTTTATAAAGAATTGAATTTATTAATTTGTATTATAATGTAATGTATTTGTGTTGTATTTTAATACATAGTAAAGTATGTAATTTATTTACATTGTATTTTATTGCATTATAATAAATTGAATATATAAATATATAATTTAATATAATGTATTTATGTTGTATTTTAATACATAGTAAAATATGTAATTCTTTTACTTGTATTTTAGTGTATTATTATGAATTAAATTTTAATTTGATGTAAAATAATTTAATTAATTTTATTGTATTTTAGTCTTTTGTAATGTAATGAATTTGATGGTAATGTAATAAAATTTATTTTATTATATTTTAAAGTCTTGTAATGTATTGAAATGTATTGTGAGGTAATGTTTTGTATTATATTTTATTTTAAACTTTTGCTATGTATTGAAATGTATTGCGATGTAAATATGTAATATATTATATTGCATTTTATTGTATTGTAATATATATTATATTGAAATTAATAGATATGTAATGGAATATTATATAGCAATGTATTTACATCCATGGATACATATAATCTACATTTGAACATCAAAATATACTATAAAATATATATATAGCACTTCCCCTTTAAAAATAGTACCAAAAAATGTCATAATTGATCGACAATCGCAAATCTGCTCCGTGCAGCCAGCCTTTGTCACGTGTTACTTAACCAATAGAATAAGATCGCGAAAGTTACACAAGTTGCCTTTTTTATTTCATGTAATTTTATGTAATTTTTTTTATTTTTGTATATATATTTTTAAAGGCTTCGGCCGATGGGAGACAGATGGGGGACGAAGCTCCCCCCGTCGTCCCCCCCGCTGAGCCGAGAGACCCTTGACACCTTCAAATCTTGCTATTAATCTTGGAGGTATTCCTTAGGTGAAAAAAAAAAAAAAATAAAAAAAAAGAACTCTATGCACCTTGTCGCACTTTTGTCCTTGAAATATTCTAAAAAAGAAAATTTCGATATATTGTCGTTCGATAATATCGTGTTATACTACCTTTAAAGAGGAGAGATGTCACTATATAGTATATATATAGTATTATGATAATGATATATATAATATATATATATATACGATATAATATGATATATAGATATTATTGATTATTAGGATATATATAATATAATATGATATATAGCATAAAAATTTTCTAATTAGGAAATAAAAGAAAATATTATTTTTTTCTTTATTTACCCTCTCAAGATTTTAGGCGGTGAAAATTATTTTAATTCACTTCTATTCAACTTAATTTTTCTCGAGCAATGGCTGATCTCTCCCATCCCCCCTCTCCCCTCCCTCCTCTCTCTCTCTCCCCCATACTCTATATTATATTTTTTTATGAGAATTTCTTCCAGAGTGCCAATCAACGTTTATGGGCATTCACTATTTCCATTTGATTTCATTTATTCAATGCTTTGAATGTTCTTCTTGTATTTGTATTGTATAACCCTTCCTCTTTGCAACTTTGTATCTTTTAAAAATCTAGTACTATATATTAAAATAATACTGATTTGTTCCCTCCATACAAACCACTGGAATTCCATTTTCATCTCAAAGAAAATATAAAAATCCCCCCCCCCCCCCCTTTTCCCCCGCTTCTCCTCCCCACCAACCCTACCAGCGAAGCTTCATGCAACATACCATTGCCCAAAACTCTATTGGATCAGATGGTATTTCGCCCAATTTGAATTCTTATTGCCACTTTAAAATATATTATATTTATTAATTTTTTTTATAATGTAATATAATTTAATATGGCTTCTGAAAATTCCGTAACAATAAACAAAAGTTTCTTAGTTTTCTTTTTTTTTAGCATCTTGATAGCCCAAGCAGGACTACATATATATTTTTGAACCAACGCCGATATTTTAGCTAGTAACGAGCGTGCTATAACCCGAGAGAAAAGGGCCAGAGGAAAAGGGGGGGGGAAAAACGACCCAGAAAAGTGGGAAAAAAAGAACCGAAGAAAAGGGGGGGGACGGTAAAAATAAGAGGTAAAGCCGTATAAAAGGAGTAAAAAGGGCGGAAAGAACAGCAAAGAAATAAGGAGGGGTTAGAGAAAGCTCAAAAGCGAAACGGAGAGAAAATATTAACAAAACGCGATTGTTTTAGTTTTATTATTTTCAAATGCTGAAAAATACCTTTATTCGTTAAAAAAACTCGAATTTTAATAAGTTTATTTTTTATTTTTACCCCGCTCAAAAAGAACACTATAAATGTTCCCGATTGTAACAAAATGTTCTTTGTCGCCATTGTTACACCTAGAAGCATATTTTTAGGCCCTATGAGATAGTTTTGTTTTTTTTTTGTGTGCGAAAAAGCATGAACCATATATTGACATAAATTATTATGTAAATGGATTAGAAAGGGTCAGAAACCTGAGGAATGAGTTATAACAGACAAATTGATCTTTGGTAAATCTTTATTTTGGTAGAGATGAATAGAAATAAAATATTATAAATGGTTCTATATAATTTTAAATTCTACCGTTCAAAAGTAATGTATTTTATCTTAAAAAAAACTCTATTAAGGAAGGCTTATAGTCTCCGTCGCATGTCCACCTAACTAGTGATTTGTATATAATTTTTTACATCCAAAAGACTTATATGTATTCACTACCCTCCCTTTAATTTAAATTTTCGAGAATATTAATATGCATAAAGCCTTGTGCTGTAAGTCTTTTCCTTGTTTTAAAGAGAATAGATAGGTAAAAAAAATTAGTAAATTTTTTTGATTTACCAAATAGTGAGAATATTTTATTTTATGGATTTCTTTTACGCCTTCTAAATTATACTTTGACAAAATAGTCACTTGAAGGGTTGGCGATGAACATCAGTCTCATGTGTTACATTCAAAGAATTTTTTTTTTTTTGTTGAATAGTTTCGTACTACCACAGTTTATGGAAAATTTGGTATCCATTTTAAAGTTGCTTGGAAGCTATTTTGAAAATGTTCTTGTTCAAGCGAATAAGTTATATTTCTGTTACAGTGGACTAAGTTCAAGCTTATTCTTTAGCGGGGTACTCCTTGGTGAATGATAGAAGTATTAAAGTTTAATCCTTATTAATAAAATAACTAAAAGTATTGAAGATTTCATTAAGAAAAAGTGTCTTATTGAGGTAAACTATAAACCATTACTAAAATCAACAAAAGATATATATTAAATGTGTTCTCTTTGTATTTTGGATGTTTAAACTTCTAGGTGTCACACTAATTTTTAAAAGAACTATGAGTGGCTATTTTCAAGAATTGTTAAGAGACACATGATTATATGTCTCTATCAATATGCGACTGAAATTTACCAGTCTAAATAAAGCTCAATTTTATATTATTTTAAACCACAGATCATAATTATCAAATCGTGTTTGACTCACTCTTAGGGTAAGCCTAATGGAATACAGTTAACTATTTTATAGTACAGATGTATGTTTGTCCTCACTAAAGATTCATGTGTTTTGATTTTTTTTTGTAAATCTATACAGTATAAAAGTTTGAGATTTCTTAATAGTATATGTTTTATATGGAGGGGAAAGCGTAATTTTGTAGAAGGGAGTTAAAATATGTGATTAAAACAGGGTTCTATTCAATATTGTACGTGCTTGAGTATGTTTATTGTATGATTGAGAGAAATGATGTTCATTATAAGGAAAAAGTGCCATGATGTAAAACCTTTAATTGAAGGTTACATATTTTCTGCATAATTCCCATGTAGTAAACTTTGGGTTTTGTTATTTTGTTCGCAGGTAGCCACAAGTCAATTTAAGGTTGCATCACTAACACTTTCGAAAAAACATAATATGTAGATACAGTCAGAATCTACGGCATATTTCATTCATCTTAACTCTCGTAGTGCTGGCTATAGGAAAGCTATAGATCATCATCTTTATCTGCGAGACATGTCTCAGAGGAAATAGATTGATTTTAAGACAACAGGGGTTAGGTGTTTTTATAGTAGATGATAGAAATGATTAGAACATGACTCTTGATTTATTAAAAACTCAATATATTTAAAGTTATATATATATAATATAGAGAATAAATTTAATATAGCTACATAAAAGAATATTATCTAAGTATAATATAGAGTTGATATAAATTAGGTATAGAAAAATTATACGTTGATACATACTATCTCTGTATAGAGTTACTGAATATTGATATAGATATAATGTATAGAATAGTTTATAAAAAATGTATAATAAGAAAAAGATAATAGAGTATATACTAGTATATATTAGATATAATAGTTATATAAATTTTATTACATATAAATAACTATTAATAGTGATTTATCTAACTATATTATAATATACTAATGAATTAATTATTATGTATAAAAGACAACCGCACCCCCTTAAAACCTGAAATTCAAACATATAAACACAATAAAAAAATATACAATGGCAAAAGTTCTCCCTCCCAATAAAATTAAAACCAACACCCACATTGCCACACCACAACAACGGCGTTAAGCACAAATTTAACACCTTCGATCAAATGAAAATCAAACAACACTAAAATAACAACTTATTGAGTAAAAGTCATTCCCCAATTCTTTCAATTTCTTAGCATCTTTTTCAAACTTTCAACTCACCAAAAGAAACAACCTAACATTACGGATTAAAAAATAACACCATTCATGAATGTGGTTAATAGTCTCTCATAAAATGTAAATATTTCTGAAAAAAAACAAACACCACACACAACACACAAATAAAACACAATATTACTCTAATTTTTTATCGCAAAAGGATGCGTGCTGTAGACAAAATATATCAGAGAAACTCACAAAAACCCAAACCCAATTAATAAGATTATACATCCCCAAATACCTCCTCTAAAATGTATCACTCACCAAAATGATTGCAATTTTCTTAAAGCGAGAAACCATCACGTACTTCTGTCTCAATAGTGACGAGAGTTCTAAACTCATATGATAAAAATAGCTACAGCATCTCAAGAAAAAAAGCGAGGTAAAATTTTAAGGAAGGTCCCAAAATTGTTCTCCACTGACTAAAGAAACAGCAGTTTCAAACACAAACCTAAATGAAAATATTTCGGCAAACAGTAAGAAAGGTGCAACTGATTCCGGGATGGAAAACACAATTATCGACACTAATAATGAAATCTCTCGCTATCATAAAAAACATCGTCCAAAGTTCGAAGTAGAGCACCCCTGTCCAAAACCAAAAGTCAGCGACACCTCCTACATACTCACCAAGATCGACTCTATTCCTGAGCTTTTTGAAATTAAAGCAATTATCATTCCATGAACACATTAACCTCACCTCAATAATATATTTAATTGACTGGAAACACAATACCCAGTTATCAAAACAGATATTGAAGATACTTCGAACCATTCCAATCTTTATACAGTTTTTGCTTTCTCGACCACAATCATGCTGATTAAAAACTCGAATTCATAAAATCATGCAAGTCCCAAGCTGACAACTTGGGAAAAAAAAACTCTAACCCACTTTTCTCAAGTAGTGACGCCTGTCTACCAGTCCTTCCATTGGCTAAATTGTAAAACAAATTAAGTGCAAATCATTTCATTAATTATCGTAGATATTTTAGAAAGATAAATCTTTTTATTAAAAACGGTTTTCAAAACTAATGAAACATATTATTGTAAATAAAACAAAATAATGAAATTTCATTAAAAACGTCAATTTAAGCGATGCTAAAACTATTAATAAATTCACTTTTCAGCTTTTTGAAATTGCATTTCAATGAAACACATTAATTTTTTCAAATGCTGAAAAGTACTTTTAAAAATTCTACAAATTTTTAAGATTTAAACAAATAATTGTCAATTTGTTGAAATTTAGGAAAAATGCAGCGTACTTTTAAAGAGTTCTAAATTTGTAATGTGAAAATTTAAGAAAAAGCGTAATTTTAGAAGTTAAAATTTTTTATTTAAAACAGGTTTTACAACTAATGAAAGGTATTATGTATATAAAAAACCAATATTGGAAATTGCATAAAAGAATTCCCAGTTCAACTAAAACAAATTAATAAATTCTCTTTTCTTTCTGCTGTCTTTGAAATTGCATTTCATGAAACACATTATTTTTTCAAAATGCTGAAAATACCGTGTAAAACTCAATTTTAAGATGATTACCAAATAATTTCAAATGTTGAAATTTAGGAAAAATCGTACTTTAAGAGTTCTAAATTTCTGTAATGTGAAGAATTTAAGTAAAAAAAGAGCTTAATTTTAGAAGGTTAATTTGTTTTATTAAAACAGGTTTTCAAAAACTAATGAAATATTTGGTATATAAAAACAAATATTTGAAATTTCATTAAAAAAACGTCAATTTAAGACACCTAAAACTATTAATAAATTCCTATTCTTTTCTGCTTTTTAAATTGCATTCCAATGAAACACATTATATTTTTCTTCAAATGCTGAGAAAATTCCGTAAAAACTCAATTTAAGGAATTACCAAATAATTTCACAAGTGTTAGAAATTAGGAAAAAATCAAATTTTCAACATTCTAAATTTGTAATGTGAAAATTAAGAAAAAGCCGGTAATTTTAGAAGTTAAATTTTTTATTAAAACAGGTTTTCACAACTAATGAAATATTTGGTATATAAAAACAAATATTGAAATTTCATTAAAAAACGTCAATTTAAGACATCTAACTGATTAATAAATTCGCGCTTTCTTGCGGCTTTTGAAATTGGGCATTTTCAATGAACACGCAATTAATTTTTTCAAACTAGCTGACAAATTACGCGTTAACAAAACCTCAATATTTAGGTAATTACCAGAAAATAATTTCAAGATGTTTTCTGAAATTTAGAAAAAAATCGAATTTTAAGAGATCTAAAATTTAAGAAAAAGTGTAATTTAAGAAAAATCTAAATCCTGTAATGTTGAAAAAAATATGTAAAGAAAAAGCGTATTTCTGAAGTCTTAAATTTTTTGTATTAAAACAGGTTTTTGTACAACTAATGAAATAGTTTCAGGTATATAATGAAACAAATATCTGAAATTTCATTTAAAAAAACACCTAAAACTATTAAAAGATTCGCTTTTCTGCTTTTTGAAATTGCATTTCAATATTAACAAAAATAATAATATTAATATATACAAATAAGACTAGAAAAATACGTTAAAAACTACACAAATAAATATAAAGAATTAAAATAAACACAATAAATTATACATGATATAGAAAATATAATAAAAGAAATAATAGTACTTAATTATAAGAGAATATATTATCATAAATTGATTATAGATAAAAATATAACAAGAGACAAAAAGACAAATTATAGATAGTAATCCAATAATATATATATAATTAAACAAAGAACAAAGTGGGAAGGTAAAGAATAATTATGAAGATATTAAGAACACAATATAGAAAAATAAAAACCACAATCCCTCTCTAACCATAAGAATTTACAACAAAATCAAACAACGAAATAACATAAGCCAATACAGAACAGTATTAAAAACACATTTACTTCACCTAAACAGCCCTAGAACAGTTGATCAAAAATGCCCCATCGAACAACCAAATAACCACGAAGAGAGTTCACATCAACCACTCACTTCGACTCTCTAGACCAACCCAAATAATTTACACAGATGGCTTAGGAATTTTATAACCGAGAGAACAAAATCCCAAATAATAGCCGTTTTAGGTAAGCCAAAATGAAACATGTAAGAGACTGCCCATGGTGCCGAGTAGAGAATACCCCATTTACAGAAGAACCAAAATAGCAGATAAAATGGTTTTAGATGTTAAATTTTTTATAAAAGAGGGGTCTCTTAAACAATGAAGCCTCCTGAAAAGTATCTAGTATATAAAAAACAAAATTGAAATTTCATTAAATTTGCACAGGTCAAATTAAGACACCTGAAAAAATTAATCAATTCTCTTTTTGCGCTCCCTTTTTGAAAAATTGCATTTCAATGAACACATTATTTTTTTCAAATGCGTGCAAAAATACCAGTTAAAAACTCAATGGTTTAAGATTACCAACATAAATGTCAACTGTTGTGAAATTATAGGAAAAATCGTAAACTTTTTTTTTGAAGAGACATCTATGTAAATTGACCTAGTATATATAAATGTGAAAATTTAAGAAAAAGCGTAATTTTAGAATTTAAAATTTTTTATTAAAACAGGTTTTCACAACTAATGAAATATTTGGTATATAAAAACAAATATTAAAATTTCATTAAAAAACGTCAATTTAAGACACCTAAAACTATTAATAAATTCGCTTTTCTGCTTTTTGAAATTGCATTTCAATGAAACACATATTTTTTCAAATACACCTTAAAATACAGTTAACAAACCAATTTTTAAGAATTTACCAAATAATTTCAGAATATTTTAAAATTTAGGAACACAATACGTACTTAGAAGTTCTCTCAATTTGTTAATGTGAAAATGTTAGAGAAAGCCGTAATGTTAGATGTTAAATTTTTTTATAAAAACAGGTTTTAAAAACTAGAGTGAAATATTTGGGTATATTGAAAAAACAGAAATATTGAAATGGTTCATTAAAAAAACCCCCGTCCAAATTTTAAGACACACTTTAAGAACTATCTAATAAATTCCCAATTCTTCCTTTTTGACATTGCATTTCAATATAACAATTATTTCTTCAAATGCTGAAAATACACGTTAAAAACTCAATTTTTAAGATTTAACAATTTAATTTCAAATGTTGAAATATAGGCAAAAATCGTACTTTTAAGAGTATTTTAAAATTTTTATTAAAACACCTTTAGCAAAAGCTTTGAATTTTTAGAATTTAAAATTTTTAATTACAACAGTTTTTATCCTGTCTTCCGCTATTGGCTACATTTAAAACAAAATATTTGAAAGTGTTTAAACGAGTAATATTTATGACAATCTTAAAGCTGTTATTGGACATTCGATTTTCTGCTTTATAAAATTGCATTTCAATGGAAACACATTATTTTGTCAAATGCTGAAAAGTACCGTTAAAAACTCAATTTTAAGATTTACCAATGAATTTCAAATGTTGAAATTTAGGAAAAATCGTACTTTTAAGAGTTCTAAATTTGTAATGTGAAAATTTAGGAAAAAGTGTAATTTTAGAAGTTAAAATTTTTTATTAAAACAGGTTTTCACAACTAATGAAATATTTGGTATATAAAAACAAATATTGAAATTTCATTAAAAAACGTCAATTTAAGACACCCAAAACTATTAATAAATTCACATTTTCTGCTTCTTGAAATTGCATTTCAATGAAACACATTATTTTTTCAAATGCTGAAAATACCGTTAAAAACTCAATTTTAAGATTTACCAAATAATTTCAAATGTTGAAATTTAGGAAAAATCGTACTTTTAAGAGTTCTAAATTTGTAATGTGAAAATTTAAGAAAAAGCGTAATTTTAGAAGTTAAATTTTTTTTATTAAAACAGGTTGGTTTCACAACTAATAACAATTATTTGGTATATAAAAACAAATATTGAAATTTGGTCATTATAAAAATATCAATTTAAGCACACCTAAAACAATTAATTAAAAAAGTTCGGCCTTTTCTGCTTTTGAAAATGCAGTTTCTATTGAAAAACATTGCATATTTTTTCAAAATGCGAAAAAATTGTAAAATCTCAATTAAAGGATTTAACAGATAATTTATACATTATAAAAATTTAGGAAAAAGGGCTGATTTAAGAGTTATTAAAAATCAATAATGTTGAAAATTTTAAGCAATTCGAGAAAATTTTTTTGCTCGAAAAGGTGGAAGGCAAAAAGATTATTTTTTCAAATGCTGAAAATTCCTTTAAAAACAGGTTTTTACAATAATGAAATATTTGGTATATAAAAACAAATATTGAAATTTCATTAAAAAACGTCAATTTAAGACACCTAAAACTATTAATAAATTCGCTTTTCTGCTTTTTGAAATTGGATTTCAATGAAACACATTATTTTTTCAAATGCTGAAAATACCGTTAAAAACTCAATTTTAAGAGTTTACCAAATAATTTCAAATGTTGAAATTTAGGAAAAATCGTACTTTTAAGAGTTCTAAATTTGTAATGTGAAGAATTTGAAGAAAAAGCGTATGTTTAGAAGTTAAAATTTTTTAAATAAAAACAATTTTTCACAACTAATGAAAATATTGTATTATAAAAACAAATATTGAAAATTTCATTTAAAAGAAACGTCAAATTTAAGGACACCTAAAAACCGATTAATAATTCGCGTTTTTCTGCTTTTGAAAATTGCATTTCAATGAAACACAGGTTATGTTGTTCAAACGCTGAAAAATACCGTTGTAGAAAAACTCACTCTTTAAGATTTTACCAAATAATTTCCCAAATGTGAAATTGTTAGAAAAAAACGTACTGCTTTAAGAGTTCAAAATTGTAAATGTGAAAGATTTAAGGAAAAAGCGTTAATTTTAGAAAAAAAATTTATTAAAAGCAGGGTTTTTTACACTAATGGAAATAGTTTGGTATATAAAAAAACCCAAATGGTGGATAAATTCAATTTGAAAGATTGTCAATTAGACACCTTAATACTATTAATAAGATTCGCTTTTCTGCTTTTGAAATTGCATTTCAAGTATAACACATTATTTTTTCAAAATGCCAGAAAATACCGTTAAAAACTCAATTTTAAGATTTACCAAATAAATTAAATTTTATTAATGATGGTAAAAGTGATGGTGATTGTGTGATGGTAGTGATAATGATTATTATCATAATACTAATTATAACTCCTTAAGTAGGGCTCTGCCCGTGAGTGGTTTTGTCACATGTGTAAAAAAAAATAAAAAAAAAGAAAAAAAAATAGATTTATAATGTTCAAATTTAGGAAAAATTGTACTTTTAAGAGTTCTAAATTTGTAATGTGAAAATTTAAGAAAAAGCGTAACTTTAGAAGTTAAAATTTTTTATTAAAACAGGTTTTCACAACTAATGAAATATTTGGTATATAAAAACAAATATTGAAATTTCATAAAAAATGTCAATTTAAGACACCAAAACTATTAATAAATTCGCTTTTCTGCTTTTTTAAATTGCATTTCAATGAAACACATTATTTTTTCAAATGCTGAAAATACCGTTTAAAAAACTCAATTTTAAGATTTTACCAAATAATTTCAAATGTTGAAATTTAGGAAAAATCGTACTTTTAAGGAAGTTCTAAATTTGTAATGTGAAAATTTAAGAAAAAAGCTCGTAATTTCAGACTTTAAATATTGTTTTATTAAAACAGGTTTTCACAACTAATGAAATATTTGGTATATAAAAACAAATATTGAAATTTCATTAAAAAACGTCAATTTAAGACACCTAAAACGATTAATAAATTCGCTTTTCTGCTTTTTGAAATTGCATTTCAATGAAACACATTATTTTTTCAAATGCTGAAAATACCGTTAAAAACTCAATTTTAAGATTTACCAAATAATTTCAAATGTTGAAATTTAGAAAAAAACGTACTTTAAGAGTTCTAAATTTGTAAGTTAAAATTTTAGAAAAGCGTAATTTTAGAAATGATTAAATTTTTTTAATATAATACATTTTTAAAAACTAATGAAATATTTGGATATATAAAAACAAATAATTGAAATTTCATTAAAAAACGTCAATTTTAGACACCTTAAACTATTAATAAATTCTCTTTTCTGCTTTTTGAAATTGCTTTCCAATATTTAACAACGATTAGTCTTCAAATGCTGAAAAATACCGTTAAAAACTCAAATTTTAAGATGTACGAAATCATTTAAAATGTTGAAATATTTAGGGAAAATCGTACTTTTAAGAGTTTGAAATTATAAAAGGAAAATATAAGAAAAAGCGTAATTTTAGAAGTTAAAATTTTTTATTTTTAAAAACAGTTTTACAACTAATGAAATATTTGTATTTAAAAACAAATATTGAGAATTTCATAAAAACGTCAATTTAAGACACCTTAAAACTATTAATAAATGTCATTTTCGCTATTAATAAATTGCATTTCAATGAAACAGATTATTTTTTCAAATTGCTGGGGAAAAATACGCGTTTAAAAACTTCAATTTAAGATTACCAATAATTTCAAATGTTGAAATTTAGGAAAAATCGTACTTTTTAAGACGTTCTAACATTTTGTGAATGCTGAAAATTTAGGGAAAAACGTAATTTTACTCGTTAAAACTTTTTATTTAAAACAGGTTTTGCACGAAATAATGAAATTTAATTTGGCATATGACAAAACAAATATTGGAAATTTCATTACAAAAACGTTCCAATTATAAGACACCTATATAGTTTGAAGTGATTCAATTTTTCTGCTTTATTCAATCTGCATTTCAATGAAACACATTATTTGTTCAAATACAAACGCTAAAAATACCGTTAAAAACTCAATTTTAAGATATTACCAAATAGATTTCAAAGTGTTGAAATTAGGCCAAGATGTACTGGTGAAGAGTTCGTAAATTTTAATGTCAAAATTTTTAAATTTTAAAGCGTAATTTAAAGGTTAAATTTTTTTATTAAAACAGTTTCACAAATAATAAAATATTTGGTATATAAAAACAATATTGAAAATTTCATGAAAAAAACGTCATTTAAGACACCTTAAACTATTAAAAATTCGCATTTTCGCTTTTTGAATTGCATTTCAATGAAACACATTATAAATGTTTCATATGCTGGAAAATAAGGATACTCAAACTCATTTAAGATCTTAACAAATAATTTCAAACTGTTGGAAATTATAGGAAAAATAACATGTACTATTAAGAGTTCTTTTAAATTTGATAATTAGCTGCAAAGATTTAAGAAAAGCGATAATATTCAGACTGTTAAAATTTTTTATTAAAAAACCTTTCTCACTACTAATGGAAATATTTGGTATATAAAAACCAAATAAAATAATATTTCATTAAAAAAACGTCAATTTTAAACAATTTTTTAACAACTATTAATAAATTCGCTTTTCTGCTTTATTAAATTGCATTTCAATGAAAACACAATTACTTTTTCACAATGACATGAAAATACCGTTACCAAAACATACAATATTATACAGATTTACTAGAAAAATAATTACACAAACCAAAAGTTGAAACCTTAGCGACAACAACAAATCGACTACCTGTTTACGCGTTCATAAAATCATACAAGTAAACTGTGAAAATTAAGGAAAAGCGTAATCTTTAAGAAGTTCAAAATTTTCCTATTAAAACAAGGAGCAATTGACACACACATAATAAAATATCTTAGAAGGATAACTATAAAAAAAACAAAAAATGTGAAATTTCATTAAAGAAACGTCAATAAACAGCCCATAAAAACACATATATAACCTACAATTCACCTAATTCTGTTTTTTGTAGAAATCTGAACATTTCAAATGAAACACATTATTTTTACAAATGACTGGAAAATTGACTGTTAAAATCTCGAATATTTAAGAATTTAACAAATGAATTCAAAATGTTGAAGCCAATTTAGGAAAAATCGGTACTTTTAAGAGTTCTAAGATTTGTAGATGGTGCAAATTTAAGGAAAAGCGTAATTTAGATGTTAAGAATTTTTTATTTTAAAGACAGGTTTTGTTTCTCCAAGAATGTAATTATAAAAAACAAAATTAACCTTAATTTATTAAAAAACCTCAATTTAAAACACCTAAAACTATTAATAAATTCGCTTTTCTGCTTTTTGAATTTGACATTTGCAATGAACACAATTACTTTCTTTAAATGGCTGAAAATACCGTTAAAACTCAATTTAAAGATTTACCAAAAAATATTTTAAAATGTTGAAATTTAGGAAAAATCGTACTTTTAAGAGTTCTAAATTTGTAATGTGAAAATTTAAGAAAAAGCGGCGTAATTTTAGAAGCTTAAATTTTTTGTTTATAAAACAGGTTTTCACAACTAATTTGAAATATTGGTATATAAAAAAAAAAATTATTGAAATTTCATTAGAAAAACGTCAATTTAAGACACCTAAATTTATTAGATAAAATTCGCTTTTTGCTTGTTTGAAAATTTTCATTTCCAATGAAAAAACACGATTATTTTTTTCAAAATGCTGAAAATACCGTTAAAAACTCAATTTAAGATTAACCAAAGTGTTTCGAAATGTTGAAATTTAGAGAAAAATCGTACTTTTAAGAGTTCTAAATTGTGTAATGTGAATTTAAGAAAAGCGTAATTTTAGAAGTTGAATTTTTTTATTTATTAAAACAGGTTTTTCACAACTAATGAAATATTGTTGGTATATAAAAAAACAAATATGAACATTTTCATTAAAAAGCGTCAGTTTAAGACACCTAAAAGTATTAAATAAAGTCGCTTTCTGCTTTTTGAAATCCCATTTCAATGAGCACCCATGTATTTTTTTCAAATGCTAAATATACCGTTAAAAACTCAATCTTAAGGTTTTTTACCAAAATATTTCAAATGTTAAAATTGTTAACATTGTTAATTAAGAGTTAACATAAAATTCCTGTAATGTTGTGAAAATTTAAGAAAAAGCGTAATTTTAGAAGGTTAAAATTTTTTACTTAAAAACATGGTTTTCAACAACTAATAGAATAGATTTGGTATATATATAAAACCAAATAGTTGAAATTCGATTAAAAAAAGCGTGCAATTTAGACACCTAAAAAACTAATTACTCACACAATTCTGCAATTTACAACTGCTAATTTTGAAATTGCACTATTCACATAATCGCCATAAAACCAACAGTCTAATTTTTTCAACGACCTGACAAAAAATCAAACCGCTTCTAAAAACTCAGATTTAAGATACCAAATAATTCAAATGTTGAAATTAGGAAAAAACGTACTTTTTAGAGTTCTAAATTCGTAATGGGGGTGAAAATTTAAGAAAAGCGTAATTTTAGAAGTATACATTTTTTATACTAAAAACCAACAGAACTGTTTATCTAACAGGCTGCAAGTGCTACATGGATAGACGTTACTATAAAACACAACAAAATACTTGACACAAGTTTCATTAAAAACAGTACGATTTAAAGACACCCTTAATACTTATTAATAAAATTACAACCTCTCTCTTCTGGCCCTATTTTTGCAACAGATTGCATTCCACACACTAATAAAACCACAATATTTTTTAATGCTAATAATTACACGAATTAAACGTTGCCATAAATTAGTAGTTTCTCTATTATTCTTAAAATATTTTATTTGCAACGAGAACAGTTATTCAAATCTTTATTGGGAGTGTTTTCATTCACAAAACATTTGGAGTACTAATTTCATTTATAATCTATTCCAAGTGTGACTAGCAATCAGTTTAATCAATAAAACTCTTATAATTAAATACATATAATTGATTTAGAGTATTAGAAAAAATATTCTGCAGAAATAAATTGAAAAAGAAACATAAAATTCTAATTTCATTCTTAATCTAATTTCCGTGTGTTATTAGCAATTAGTTTTGGTTGAAAAAAAAAAATACTCTTATAATTAATTAGAAATATGTAATTTTTTTGCAGTACTCGAAAACTAATTTTCTTCAAATGTAAATAAAAATATTTCCTACATAAATGAACAAGAAAATGAATCAACTTTCCTCTTGTGAACGTGGCCTCATTATTTTATTTGTAATTAAATATGAGCTAATTTTGCTGCTGTCTTTATTATTCTTTCATTGTTATAGCTCTTACGAAATATTTGTTTTACCTCAAAACTTTTGCAGAATCACAATGAAAACATTAATCTAATGTTCGTAGAGTTTTCCTTCATAAATAAAATTTAGTATAAGAATTATATATATATATATATATATATATATATATTTAGTATATTTCTTAAGAATAGTATATATCTTTATAGCACTCTTATATTTTAATAAACTCTAATACATTAACATAATATAGTAGGATTATTTGAATTCATATTAACACAGTACGAAAATAATTTATTCATATATTCAGA
The DNA here is from genome assembly GCA_015478945.1 of Trachelipus rathkii. Taxonomy (NCBI): domain Eukaryota; kingdom Metazoa; phylum Arthropoda; class Malacostraca; order Isopoda; family Trachelipodidae; genus Trachelipus; species Trachelipus rathkii. The sequence goes on from JABUQX010000762.1 coordinate 39,734, forward strand.
CAGTTGTTATTATAGTGAGCATATATAGGAGATATCATTATGCCCCTTGCATACAACCGTAAATAAAAATTAAAATTGCCTCTATTTCCATTGTAGTTACTCTGTACCTATGGATGGCATTTAAGATAGGTCGTGGGACTTCTGCTGCGAAACAAGTCTCATTACTCTCCAACCTTTTAAAATGAATCTGCCCGAACGATACAGACGCGCAGTAATATGCTATATGGCTAGCAGAGTATATATTTCTTTACATTCTCGTTTCATTCTTATTTATGAAAGCACCTCCAAATGACTTCTCTGAAAGCAATGCAACGCAATCTATAACGAGTTAGTGTCATAAGTTGGTAATCTGCGTTATATGACACAGCAATCATACATGAATTTTTATTAATGTTGTTTACATAAGTTTGTTCTTTATAAATGATTGCAGTATTTCACAGATTAATAACTGTAGCGCTCAATGTTTTAATTATTATGTAATTATTTCATGTCCTAGACATTTATTATTATTTATTCTATATTATGTATTATTATTTATATTCATTATTTATCTATTATTATTATTAATTTATTTTGAAATTTATCAAATTATTATTATTATTATTATGTATTATTGTTTATTATTCTAGGGTTTTTGAGTTGTTTTGATGGGGTCTTGGCGGGTGTTGGAATCTGAGGAGGATTTTTCGTTTGTTCGATTGTGTGATCTTGGTTATTATTCAATGAGATACTTATTTATCATGATACTTGGCGTTTCGTGCTCTATATTAGAAATTATTTGATATGTTTGTTTTTTTTTTCTCCCACGTTTTTTTGTGGTTTGGGGGGGGTTTGGGATTGGTGTTGGGTTGTGGGTTTGGGTTTTTTTTGTTGGGGGTTGGGTTTGGGGATTGTTTGTGGGTTATTTTTTTTGCTTGGGTTGGTAGGGTTTGGTGTGTGGTGGGGGTGTTTGGTGGGGTGTTGGTGGGGTGTTTGAAAAATCTCAAGAATATATAATTAATTTCAGAGCATAAGGTAACTAAAGAGGATAGAGTATTTATGAGTATATTTAGTATATATTATAGTATTATTATGTTATATTATATATATATATATTAGTGTTTTGGGGATGTAGTGCGTATGTGGTGATGGTTGATTGTGTGAGTGAGGAGGTATGTAGTAGTTGTGGAGTGTTTAGGGGTATAGGTGATATATATAGTGAGTATAGTATTAGGGTATTTAAGGGTTAGTTATGGTGAGTTTGTGTTTAGTGATGTATGTGTATATATATATATAACGTTTCTTTTATTATGTTTGGTGATCCTAGGGTACAATTTTTTGTGATTATGGGAGCTCATTAGTGTGCTGCTTTTTATATCCGTCGCGATAAGAGCTTATCAATAGAGGGTCATCTACCATTATCCTAAATCCGTGAAAAGCCTAAGCTCTGTCTCGGTCTTCTCGGTCTCGGCGTCGCGTGTCGGTGCCTGCTCTCTCTCTGTCTGGGTCGTCGTCGGGGTCGCGTCGTCTCGCTTGCGTCTCTTTTTTCTTTTCGTCGTGGGTGGATCGGTCGGGGGGCGGTGGGGGGGTGGTGTGGGGGTGTGGGGTGTGGGGGGGGGGGGGCGGGGTGTGGTGTGGGTGGGGTGGGGGTGTGTGGGTGGGTTGGGGTTTGGGTGCAGTCTTTCGTGTTCGGGTCTTCTTTCTTTCTATATATATATTGTAGGTATTATATGTAGGAGTTAGTTTGTAGGTTTTATGTATTTGATTTGTACGGGTATATGAGTGAGTTTTAGTGTATGTGTGAGTTGGGTGAGTGAGTTTTTTGTGTTTAGAGTATGTAGCTATTAGATATCATAGGGGGGTGGTTTTAGGTTAGTATGTTGTATATGTGATTTAGTAGGTTATATATTATTGTGGGTTAGTTGTGATATAGTATATGTGTTATTTTTGTTTACTATTAATATATATTTAAAATTTGTTGTTGTATATAGTAGTAGTAGTAGGTATTGTATTGTATAACGAGTTTAATTATGTTTTTATTAGGGTAGGGTGGTGGGGGGGTTAGTATTAATAGTATTATTTTATTATATATAATACTATATATATATAGATAGTGGTATGTAGGGAGGGTGAGGTGTTAGTGATAGTGGTGATAGGGGTATATATATAAAATATTAAAAGTGAGTTGGGGGTTGATTAGAAAGTTATGGAGTCTATGAGTTAAAGTAGATTAAATTAGGGCACTTAGCATGTAGTGAAAAGTTCATCTTATTTTTTCTTGCGTCATGGGTTCGATTGTGAGAGTAAGAAATGGTGAAGAGGATATTAGTCGATTATAGATAGAAAGTTTCTGATTTTTCTCGCTGACAGTAATTGTACTCGGGTGTAGTTTATGTGATTGATGGAGTGAGAGTGGTTTAGAGTGGAGTCTAATTATGTGATTGTATTATATTATTATTATTGGACTATTATGTGAGTGAGTATTATGGGGGGGGTGATTTATCTGAGTTGAGTGGTTGAGTTTATGTGATGTATATTATTTGATATGATGTAGTATTATTTTTATTGTATTATTATTGATTCTATTTATTAGTGTATTTATTTAATTGATTTATTATTGAGTGGAGTGTATAGGAGAGGAATATGATAAAAATTTGGTGTGTAGGTCATATATTGAATTTGCGCTGTTGATTATTTATGAAATGTGTGAGTTTTCAGAGGCGAGAAGAAAGGTGGCAGTGAAGAGATGTTTTGTGAATTCAGTGGCAGGGTTGGTTGTGTGTGGAGGGGGTATGTGGGTGGGTAGGGGCCTCTGCACCTGGGGCCAAGGAATGAGACCCCTCATTGACGAGAGATGCCACAGGGTGAAGGGTTTCGCGCGTCTTTGGTTCCCTTTGAGAACTCTCGGTTTGGTTGATTTTGGTTTTCACCTGCGACTGTATTTCTCGGAAGTGAAGTAGGGTATATAGGATGGGGTTTGCTGGTGAGGAGAGGGGCGCCTGCGGATGCTTCGGTTAAGTTCCGGTGAATTGATAATTAGAGGAGGGGGATTATGTTGAAGAGTGGGGATGCTTGTCTTTCTGGTTGCTGTTCGTTTCATAGGTTTCTTGCACGGGTCCTTTCTTGTGTGTTTTGTTTGGTGGCATGTACTGGTGTTTTGTCCCCTTAGCCGGGTTTGGCTTCGTATTTTTCTTGTGAGAACGGAGAGGTGATTATGAGGATTATCATTATTTTGATGAGTATTTATAAAAAAGCCCCGAGGTGTTTATTGTATTATTATTTATATTATTAGGTATATATATTGTATTTATTCATTATTTATTATTTTTGATTTATTATTATTAAATTAGTAATAAATATATACTATTTGAATATTTATTTAACATTAAAAACAATGTTATTTTTATTTTTATGCGACAGAACACACATTTCTAATTCTTATTAAAATTTAAGGAAATAAGAAAATAATGCTTTTAATATTTGCGCTAAGTATAGATCTTTAAGCAGCCTTCTTTGCAAGAAGTTGGTATAGTGCGAGTTATAAAGCTATATGTCAAGATATTATTTCTCCTAGACGGAAGTTATTCTTGTAATTTTGGTTATTACAGGTCGTATAATGATAATAATCAATAGAATATAATAATGGAAGCATAATGGGTGAGATTAATAATGAGGAGATAATAGTAATAATAAGGGTAAATAGATTAATTTAATAATAATATATTTATAATTTTTAATAGATGTATATGGGGGAGTTAATAGAGTTAGATGAGATAATTGATGTATATAATTGGGGTTATAAGAATGAATTAATAATTTAATATGATTTTTTGAACGATAACAAGATTATGCAAACGCAACACAACAAAATAGATTCTAAAGATAACAAAGGTTACAGTAGAATTATTATTTGTGTTAATTTTCGATTTTAATATATTAATGGTTTGAAATCGTTTTAGTAGGCGTTTTAGAGAGATTGAAGTCGCTTCCTAACTACTGTGGGTCAACGTTTTTTCGCTCCTATTAGGATTTAGTTGCTTAATATTTGTTGTAGTATTAAACCTTTTTCGTGAATTTTCCTAATGTGACATTTTACTTGGAAGTGTCTTTGAGCTTATTTATGTTTTATTTGAAGAATAATTAAACTTTCAAGTGCGAGAATAAATAAGGACGAGGGTTAGATGAAAAAAGTAAATAGGTCAGTTAATATAGTAAAGGGCGAACTTCTTTTATACAGCAAAGATTGATTATGTGGAGTGCAGATGGTTTGTGGTGTCTCGGCACGCTTATTTATTAAATATTAGCGTACACGTCAGGATTGATGTTTATGTTTCAGCAGAGTAGTCGCAGAACCTCAGGAATCATCTTGTTTTAGATGCACACTTTGATTGCAGTGTGGAGTGGGTATTATACGGAATAGCACACACAACATATTCCAGACAGCTGCTGTCTGCGTACTTTTGACTAAATTTTTTAATTACTTTTGAAATTCTATAGAATATACTGACTACTAACTACTACTACTACTTACTACTACTGCTTCACCACTACTAATATAATAATAATAATAATATTAAACAATATGAATCAGCAAGATTTATAGGATTTAATAATTATATATAATAATTATATGAATTAATATATTATTAATATGATATTTTAATTGTTCAACAAGTTATATGAATATATATGAATAATGAATAATTATATATATTAAGATTTTTCTTATTATATAATAATAGAGTAATAAGGTGAGGATGTAATGAATAAATGGTACAGTATTATAAATGTATTTTATAGTAGATATTAACAAGGTCTTATATTATAAGGACTCCTCGTCCTTTTGTTTAGCGACGAGAAGCGATATGAAGGAGTAACTTTTTATTGCGGTGATTGCCACTATTTTGAAAGATCTTTTCATTTATTCGATTCTCAATTTGAGACACTTTTTATTGAGAGCTTCTAACTTATAGATTTGCTTGTTTCAGTAAGTCAAGGAGTAAATAACCCCTTTGTTAGAGATCATATTGTGCGATTACATTTGAGTGGTATGTGCTTTCCGGTGTTATTCATCGCCATTTTATAACGTGTTTTGCATTTTTAATGGTGATTGGCATAAAGGCGTGGGTGTGGACGGTTTTTATTATTGGTTTGTTTTTGCAGGGTAGGATAGTTGCGCTTTGAATAATGTCAATCACTGACGGTTGAGCCAACATGACTCGTTTGGGGTAATATATATATTATATATGATATGATTTTATATTTGATGTATTCATATAGAGAAATATATTGTAGTTATATATTTATATTTATATATATATTTAGTATAGTAGTATATGTATAGTTTATATATAGTGATTTATTTTTTATATTATTATGGTTATTATTTTATATGAGGATATTATATATATATGTATTAGTTTGATGATTTATATTTTATTAGGATATAATTTTTATTAATATATATTGGTGATATTTGTCTTATAAACGTTGATATTTATTTATATATTTTTTTTTGGTTGGGTTTATTTAGATTTTATATAGGGTATGTGATTGTTGTGGCGTGTATTATATATATATATATACTTAGATATATTATTTTATTATGATATAGTTTTTATATAGTAGTGTATTATTTTAATGTATTTAGATTTATGTAGATAGTATTTGGGTGGTTTGGGTTTATGGGTGTAGGGGTTTTAGAGTGGGAGTTTGATCATTAAAATGAATTAGAGTAAGAAGTAATAGGTATAATGTGGTGAGTGTATTGTTGGTTATGTTGTTTGCGAAGGCCAGGTGTAATGATGTAGATTTAGAGGATGGAGCTTCTGTGAGGGGACGATGGTGTTAAGTTTTGTATATATGTGGTTGGTTGGCTATGCTGTTTTCTGAATGATCGAATAGTCGTAATGACGATAGTTGAGGTGCGATTTGTAGGAGATTAAGTTATGGTTCGTGGGTATATTATTGTGAATGCAATGATAGCTGTTTGTGGTATTTAGGGCGTTGATGTAGGTAAGTGTGAGTGGTGCTGGGGTAATTTTTGGCGACCGGTTTATGGAGACTATTTACGGTTTGTTAATATTAAAGTTGGTTTGGAGTCAGTTGAGAGTGAATTGCCTGAATTATTATGAGGATGGTCTAAGCTTTTTGCGCAGGCGGCGAGAAGAAAGGTGCATAATAGGAGTGATGGCTAGTTTTTTGTTGTATTTGGATTTTATGGTTTGGGTGGGGGTCCCATCCTGGGCGCAAGGGATAACGCGCCTAGCATGTGTGATCGTGGAGTAGCCATAGTGAGTGGTCCGTGCGGTCTGGTCCTCGTGAAGCCCGTGAGGGAATAGATGTTTTTCTTTGATATCTGCACGATTTTTGTTGCACGTGTGAGGGTATACAAGATGGGCCAGATATAGTTGTTGAGGCTTGTCTGGATCGACTTTTGCGTCTATATTTCTTCTACTATATTCTTGGTTCTGTGTGTGCCGGTGCAGTATGATGGTCTACGTTACCCCCAGGGTCGTTGGGAAAGAAGGTGGGTGATGATAATATTATTAGATATATAACTATAGGTTAGATCAATAGGTATATGATTATATGTATTATTTTATTATAAATATTTAGTATATTATTTATCTTTAATTATTATTATATAATATAGTAATAGTGTTTATTGGTACTAGGTGAATTATAACTATTTAGTTACCGGGGTTAAGATTTATCAAGCGTATGTTTCTTTAGAGAAATCAGTATTCACTATAGTTTTAAGAACCTTTTGTACAGGATGTGCATTCTATACCTGTAACTAATAACAGACCCTTCCATCTAGTTAATAGCATTTCTCTTCTCGCTATCACTACTACTGTGACTACTAACTTATTCTACTGTTGACTGCTACTACACTTACGGACTGACTCGACTGAAGTATAGATTAATAATGGGAAGTAAAATAATAATTAAATATATGGAATAATGGAATGAGATAATGGCGAGGGTGGTATAGAGAGATAATTATAATGAATCATATTATAATAATAATAATGATTATAATAATTAATTTTTGAATTATCACCATTATCATTGTTTTGAAAATTTCATATTAATTTTAAATCTGATTGTTTGAAATTTAAGTTTTTACTGATTATGTCAACATTCTACTTAAAAGGATATTTGTTTACAAGTTTTTCGTTGATAGACCACGATGTTAGAACGCCATAAGAAGATGAGTTATTTTTATTTTCTTGCCTTCTTGTTTTTTTAGTTTTATTTATCTTAAAATATTATTATTCTTGTGGTTTGATTATTAAAGGGTTAAGTGGTTTGGTACGGAGGTTATGGTGTTTTTCTTAATTTATTTACTTGTTTTCATTAATATTATTTATGGATGACAATACTTTAATTTATCAATATTTTATTATTGCTAGGTGGGAGTGGGCAGTATTTTTTAACTTATTTGTTGTTCATTTGATTGCGTGGCCATCTATTGTAGTTAGGTAGATACGTGTGGAATTAGGCGTAGTTTATGTTTGTTTTTTTATTACTGGTATTTTTCAATTTTTGAGTTTCTAATAGGTTGTTTTTTTTTTATTTATCTGTTTATTTATAGTTATTTTTAGAGCCTTCAATATAATCAATATTGCAGGGAGGGAAGAAGAAGAGAGAAAATATTATAAGAAGAAAAAATAGAATCAGCGAAGTATAGCTGTGGAGCTGAAGAGAGGGAGAGAATTTTGAGGTAGAATAGCAAAATGATGTAGTGTAAATTTTTTTGTTTGTTGTTGTACAAGATTTGCTTTGAGGAAGAGTGTGTATTAGTTTTCTGTGTTTTATTTGTCGAATAGGTGGTGTTGAATTATTTAATGTGAAAAGAGTATTGATAATAAAATTTAGAGAATTTTAAGAAAAAATCTGTGAGTAAAATAAATATGGATTCTAACGAAGAAAGGATTAAATAAGAGTAAATGAAGCCATGAAGTGGTAATATTTACGAGAATGAGTGAATACCGTTGAGGCGCGGATTTAATATAAAAAATTAGATATAATATTATTTCATATTAATACTAAAATATAATAATTAAGTATTTGTGTATATGATTATTGTGTAAGCTAAGGTATATAAGTTAAGGTAAAAACTGTTGGTAATTACGTGTATAGTATGAGGAAAGAGAAATAGTAATAGTGATTCTTAGTATTGAAATTAAATAATATAGAGCAGATAAAGTGAAAGTGACGAATAATATGAGCAAATAGGAGTAAAGTTTCTATGCAACATAATTATTAGAGACTGCTAAGTTATGTGTTTAGTAATGTGTAAGATAATTTCAGATTTAGTTTAAAAATTAATTTAAATTAATATGATTATATTAACAATGCATGATTGTGATTTCAAAATTGATTATTATTATATTATTATTAAATTTATTTTATTATTATTATTTATTATTATTATTATTTTATTATTATTATTATTTTATTATTTTTTTATTATTATTAGTAAGTAGTAGTAGTGCTGTTAGTAGTAAGTAGTAGTAAGTCAGTTAAGTAGTAGTAGTAGTCAGTAGTAGTTGTAGAAATAGTATTACGGTTGTTATTGTTTACGGTATACGATGAAATTGTAAAAGTCTTGAACTTTGGAAAATTTTCTTAAGAACTATGCTGTAAACTTAAGCCGGTAAATGTAGTTTATTTCAACATGTCATGATATACTCGAGATTATAGTATAGAGGGATACTTATATATATAGATTTATGAGTGTATATATTATATTATATAATATATAGTATTTAGTTATTATTATAGTATTGTGTAGCTATGGTAGTAGTCATGGCACCTCAACCGCTTCTTTTTCCCCAAGTACTGGGGGTGTATAGCGTGGCATGCAAGTGCACCGGAAGACTAGGTAGAAAGTTATAGTAGAAGGAATTATTGTGACTGAAGTCGAAAAGAAAGACTCAACCCCCGCGGTCGTCCTTTTCGACTTGCAAGGTGAAAAACTCGTGCAGTTCCGATAAATATCTATCCTAGGGCTTTACAAAACTGGACCGCGACGGACCTCACTATGGTATCCCGTCAATGTAGTGTTCATCCTTGCCGCAGCGTGGGCCCAGACCAGTCATTAATTCCCTCACAAAACTAGCCCATTCACTTCCTATATGCACCTTTCTTCTCGCTCTGCGAAGCTTTGCCATTTCCTGCTAATTCAGCATTCGCTTTTACTGTACTCCATATGACCAGCTTTTTTCGGATTTGTCTCGCCATCCGAGGTCGATTCGCCAGCACACTCACCACTATACATCCGCTTAAACAAGCGGCTATCATGCATCCTTTCCACACGACCATCTTAGCTTCTTACACATGCTTCACTATCGTCATACATACTTTCGATTCCATTCAGAAGCGTGCCACCAACACCATATATCACTAACACTGTCATAATGTTCCTATAATCTTATCAATGTTACACCTGTTGCAAAACATAAAACCTAAATGACAATTTATTACTCTTCTCCTATCATTTTCTGATATATATTTATATTATATATATATATATAATACTAGTATATATTATATATATATACTATATATTATCAATGATATAATATATAATATAATACAGTATATATATATTATATATATATATATATATATAATATATAATATATTAATATGATATTAATATATATATTACTATATTATATATATATATAAATACGATATATATATTCTATTAATATATAATATATATATATAAATAATATATATATATATATATATATATATATATATATATATATACTATATTATTATAATATATATATATATATATATATATATTTGTACATATATTCATTCGCCGTAACGCAGGACTAACTCAAGTTTTCAATTATATTGCAAACAACCTAATAAACGTCACTCCCGTTATGCATCACATAAACATGAAACCGTTATAAATGGCGATGATAAATGAGATATACATTAAATGTTGCAATAGATCTTAAAAAGGGGTTTATTTATTTGACTTTGAAAAGGAATTTGTTAGAAGTTCAATAAGTGTTTATTGAGATGATAAATGAGTCATTTCAATAGTGGCAATGGATAAAGTTCTCTCATTGCTTCTGTCGTTACAAAGGACGAGGTTTTAATTAGACCTGATTATTATTATTATATTATTATTATATTATATCATTATTATTATTAATTTTTTTAATTAATAACTCAGCTTCAAATATTATTTTTAGATACTTATTCATTATTTTACATCATTATTATTATTTTTATTATTATTATTATTATTATTATTATTATTATTATTATTATTATTATTATTATTATTATTATTATTATTATTATTATTATTATTATTATTATTAGTAGTAGTAGTAGTAGTAGTAGTAGTAGTAGTAGTAGTAGTAGTAGTAGAAGTAGTAATAGTAGTAGCAGCAGCAGTGTTGGATTTGTTGTGTTGTTGCTATTGTTTCAATCAATGCATCAAATTTAAAACCAAAGATGATCATGGGTTCCTGGAATATTGTGAACTAAACATTCTGAGTGTAGCCTTTTTAATTAGCGTGGAGAACCCATTGATAAATATATCTTTGTGTATCAGAAGTTGCTTTACCTTTACTGACTATTTATTTTTTATTAGAACTGTCCTTATTTATTCTCGACTTGAGTTTAATTTTCTCAAATAAAACATAAATAAGCAAAGACACTTCCGTGAAAATGTAATTAGAAAATTTACGAAAAGGTTTTCCTAAAATATTAGACTCATAGTCTAGGAGGAAAAACAGTGAAGTAGTAGGAAGTTCAATCTTTAAACGCCTAAAAGCTTTAAGAATTAATTATTCACACTGAAGAAGGACATAATTATAAAGTTTATTACAATTATTTTGTTGTTGTTGTTATTGTTGTTAACATCATTATTATTATTATTATTATTATTATTATTATTATTATTATTATTATTATTATTATTATTATTATTATTATTATTATTATTATTATTATTATTATTATTATTATTATTATTATTATTATTATTATTATTATTATTATTATTATTATTATTATTATTAACAACTGTAATAACAAAATTACGATACTTTCCGTTAGGGAAATAATCATCTTGACTATAGCTTTTAATATAATGCCTTACAAACTTTTGAAGAGGCTGCTTAAGATCTTTAGAATATTAAAAGCATTATTTTTATTCTTAATTAATATGAATGATGTTTTTTGTGATAAATAAATAATTGTTTACATTAAATTAATTTGTTATATTATTATCATAATAATAATAATAATAATAATAATAATAATAATAATAATAATAATAATAATAATAATAATAATAATAATAATAATAATAATAATAATAATAATGATAATATCATCATCCACCTTCCTTCTCCAAGACTGGGGGTAAGGTGCGTAACATGCACCGAAAACAAAAGAAAGGCGTGCAAGAATATGACGCAAGTCGAAAAGAAAGCCCATGCGGTAAGGCTGCAGCCTTACCGCCCCCTTTATACCTATTATTGAGAACTCGTCGCAGTCAAAAAAATCCACCCTAGAGTTTCACGGACCGCGGCGGGCCCCTCAACTGTGGGCTCTGCGTCAATTGTGGGGTTTCCTCCCTTGGCCCAGGGGTGCACAACCATACCCCTCAAAAACCCTGCCAGCCATCATTCGCCGTATTATGCACGCTTTCTCTCGCCTCTGCCAACTCACATTTCTACAGGCATTTCTTTCCTTTTCTATTTATTCACTTTTCTTTTCACACACACACACACACACACACAATTAATATTAAATAATAATAATATAATAATAATAATAATAATAAGAATAATAATAATCATAATAATGAATTTCTAGATGAATAATACATAATAGATAATAATATAATAATAGTAATAATAATAATAATAATAATAATAATAATAATAATAATAATAATAATAATAATAAGGTAATTACTGTACGGCGAAAAATCGATATTTCTCCTTAATGATTTTTTCATATTTCTTCCTCCCGCATGCAATGAGACGAAAAATACGATGCACCTTTAATTAATGCTACGTTGCCTCATTTAATTATTTAATCTCGTTATATATATTATATATATAGAATATATATATTATATATATATACTATATATATCTACTATATTATAGTATATATAATAGATATATATATTATATCTATATAAACTATATATATATATATATAAATATTTATATATATATATATAGGTCCTATATATAAATAATATAATATATATGATATATATATATATATACTATAGTATATATATATTATTTATATATATATATATATATATATTATATATATATATATATATATATTATATATAATATTGAAAGAGAGAGAGAGAGAGAGAGAGAGAGAGAGAGGAGAGAGAGAGAGAGAGAGAGAGAGAGAGAGAAAGAGAGGAAGAGAGGAAGAGAGAGAGGGTTATTGTGAGTGTTTAAGTAATAGGTTATGATAAGTTTTTGTTAGGTATACACACAGAGTAAATCTGAGTATACTTAACAACCTTGTCATAAGGCTAAAAAACCATGCCAAACAAACCGAAACGTTATATATAATATAATAATATATATATATATATACTATATATATAATTATTATATATATATAATATATATTTATTATATATATATATTATATATGATATTATTAATTATAATTCTATATATAATCAACAATCATAGTATTTATAGTATTGATGTTACTAGTAGCAGTATTGGTTTTTGTGGACTGTTTGCGTCTGGAGAAAAAAGTAGGTATAATATATATAGGTATATATATATTGAAGATACCTAGCAAAGAATTATAAATCTAATAGAGAATAAATAATGAATAAATAATGAGATAATAAAATAATAAATAATAGATTAAATAAATATAATAATGAATAATGATAATAATAATCATGAATAATAATAATAATTAAACATTACAGCTAAGTATAAATGAATATGCAATATTATAAAGAAACAAATATGTAACAAATTAATAAAAAATTGGTATTGCTTTTATAAACCAATTACTATGACATAACCGTATAAATTGCGTTGTTGCTTTTCAGGAAAGGCATTTGAGGTTTCAATATAACAATGTAAAATAATATGATTGCTTAGGCCATAAATACGAAACTAACGTTGTTGTCGTGGTGAGATGTTTTGAAGGTTTGGGATTGAAGACTCTCTGCAGCAAAAGGTAGCAATCTATATATAGTAATAACTCAAAAGCAATTTTTAAGTTATGACGTTGTTGCAGCAAATGATATATATATATATATATATATATATGATATATATTTAAAAATAAATATATATAATATTATATATATATATATATATATATATTATAGTGATATATATTAATGTGTAAAGAATTATGATGTATATAAAGTACTATTATATATAGTATACGGTACATCTGATTATAGAGAGAATCGGTCATCAGGTTATTAAAGGAACAAATATATGGTCCAGAAGGTCGCGGCTCCGATCGACTAAAATATATATATATAATATATATATATATATATATATATATATACTATATGATATATAGTTATATAATATATTATATATATATAATAAGTATATATAAATATATATATATTATTACTAGTGTTGATAACATAACATATTTTCTCTAACACCTCTTTTGCCAATGAATGGTATTTTGGGTCATTCCAGGTCGTACATTTTAATGCCAAGGAAACCCGTAACGAGTATGTTTCGCAGCTGTAAGTTTATGGTAGGGAGTTGCTTGACTGGTTGAGGTCGGTATATGGAGGGGGGGGGGGGGAAGGCCCGTTTGGAAATAAATCTAATATAAATGTTAAACAATTTTATGCTATAAAATGAGTTGAAAAGAAAACACAAAATTCAAGAAACAATGAAATTGGAAGCAATTTTTAAGTAGAGCCATTTTTTTTTTTGGCTTGACGGTGTGACCCGAAGTTACGTAAGAATTAATGTTTGTGAGCTTGTTCAAACAAAGCCAAAAAAAAAAAAAAAAGAAAAAAAAAATAAAAAAAACCTTTATATCTTGATGTAAATTCCATGATCTTTGAAATTATGTTATTATTATTATTAAGTTTTTTTTTTATTATGTATCATCAATATTATTATTATTAACCTCAAGAAACTGAATTTTTTTTTATTGTTATCAGGTATTAATTAATTATTATTATTATGTATTATTATTATTAGTTTATTAGTTATTATTATTATTATTAGATTATTTATTATTATTATTATTATTATTATTATTATTATTATTTTATATTATTTTTGTATTTTTATTAAGCGAATCAGAATTATTTAAAATTTTATTATTATTTATAAATTATTATTATTATTATTATTATTATTATTATTATTATTATTATTATTATTATTATTATTATTATTATTATTATTATTATTATTATTATATTTTACGAAATTTTAATAATCAGCTTCTTAGATTTAATATGAGATTTAGCAAGCCTTTTTCCAATTTTCTAAAGGTATCAACCGCTTCATGATTGATTTTTTTTAAGGACTATTTCTAGAATAAAATAGAACAACCGCTTTCTGAACTTTTACATCTAATATTTCGCCAGGCACTTGTCAGGCATCATCGGAGACGAGTCAAGACTAATTTAATTAACAATTTGATGAAACAAAATAAATTGTTATTTAAATATATATTGAAGTAACAAAATTATAGAGTTTTAAAACTAACGTAAATCTAAGATCCTTAAATAATAAATATATCAAAAGAGAGACTCTATCTAGCTAAACCTAAAAAATGTTCAAAAAATTTTCCATTTCATTGTATTTGATGTTGATAATCGGCTTGTGCTTTTTTATTAAGAGAGACTCAGCATGCCTCAATTCAAGGAAACTTCCCGCTCGGTGTAAAGGTGTTCCAAAATTAGAAATGTCGAGATTGGGTTTGGGAATTCATGTCGTTCTTCAAGTGTTCAAAGATCTTACTGGGCCTGTATCTATGTTGTGAGACGCGGAGTTTGAGGGAATTAGTAGTATACCCGATGTAAGAGGCATTACAGCCATCTTTATTACAGTTAAATTGGTATACTACATGATTCACCATCTCCTTAGTCCCACTTGCTCTTTCAGAAAACATAGAAGAAAGTTTCAAAGGCTTGTATTAACATCTAAGTTTTATTTCTTTAGCGTTAGATTTGGACTTGATGTGTTATTGAATTATTTTCCTTAACCTGACATTTTCATAATTAAATCTATC
>JABUQX010000762.1:57500-61827 GCA_015478945.1 Trachelipus rathkii
TCTTTTCCTTTCCCTTCTATTCTGCCAGAAGAGAGAGAGAGAAGAGAGAGAGGAGAGAGAGGAGGAGAGAGAGAGAGAGAGAGAGAGAGAGAGAGAGAGAGAGAGAGAGAGAGAGAGAGAGAGAGAGAGAGAGAGAGAGAGAGAGAGAGAGAGAGAGAGAGAGAGAGAGAGAGAGGAGAGAGAGAGAGAGGAGAGAGAGAGGAAAGAGAGAGAGACGAGAGAGAGAGAGAGAGGGAGAAGAGAGAGAGAGAGAGGAGAGAGAGAGAGAGAGGAGAGAGAGAGAGAGAGAGAGAGAGAGAGAGAGAGAGAGAGAGAGAGAGAAAGGAAAGAGGAGAGAGAGAGAAGGAGAAAGAGAGAGAGAGAGGGGAGAGAGAGAGAGAGAGAGAGAGAGAGAGAGAGAGAGAGAGAGAGACATTTAAATTTTTGAGAAATAATTCCGATCTTTTCCTTTCTTCTATTGTGGCCATGCAGTTTTCACGTTTCTCTGGGCTTCAGTAATATCTAAATAAAGAGAAGTCAATCAAATTGTTTAAAATACCTTACTACTACTACTACTACTACTACTACTACTACTACTACTACTACTACTACTTCTACTACTACTACTACTATCAATAATAAAGAAAAAAAACATTTTTTGAAGATTTATTATTATTATTATTATTATTATTATTATTATTATTATTATTATTATTATTATGTATTATTATTATTATTATTATTATTATTCATTATTTATTATTATTAATTAATATTATTAATTTATTATTATTATTATTATTAATTATTATTATTATTATTATTATTATTATTATTATTATTATTATTATTATTATTATTATTATTATTATTATTATTATTATTATTATTATTATTATTATTATTATTATTATTAATTTTTATTATATTATTTTTTTTAATATTATTATTTTATTAATTATTGAATTATTTATTATTATTATTATTATTTTAATTTTATTATTTTATTATTATTATTATTATTATGTATTATTATTATTATGAATTATTATTATTATTTTATTTTTATTATTTATTATTATTATGTATTTATTTATTATTATTATTATTATTATTATTATTATTGATTATTGATTATTACTGAGTAATTTAATAGGATTATTAATTTCACATAACAATCTCATGTTAGAAATTCGTTATTAGTTAGTTTTATAATACAATTAATATTAATTATATTATTAATTATTTTCATTATTATATTATTATTATTATGTATTTATTTTATTATTATTATTTACTATTATTATTATTATTATTATTGTTAATTATTATTATTATTGATTATTATTATATTATGTATTATTATTATTATTATTAATTATTATTATTGATTATTATTTTATTATTATTGATTATTTTATTTTATGTATTATTATTTATTATTATTATTATTGATTATTAATATTATTATATTATTGTTATTATTATTATTATTATTAGTTATTATTATTGATTATTATTATATTATTATTATTATTATTATTATTGATTATTTTATTAATTATTGTTATTTATTATATAATTATTATGTATGTATTATTATTATTATTATGTATTATTATTATTTATTATTATAATTAATTATGTATTATTATTATTATTTTATTATTATTATTATATTTATTTATTATTATTATTATTATTATGTAATTATTATTATTATTATATGTATTTTGATTAATTATTATTATTATTATTGTTATTATTATTATCAATTTTATTATTTTATTTATTATAATCATAATAATTATTTGTTATTCTTTTTAGTCAGTATTTGTTTTAATTATTATTATTATTATTATTATTATTATTATTATTATTATTTTATTAATTATTATTATTATTATTATTATTATTATTATTATTATTATTATATCAGCTTCTAATTTAATATGAGATTTACAAGCCTTTTCCAATTTTCTAAAGGTATCAACCGCTTCATGATTGATTTTTTTTAAGGACTATTCTAGAATAAATAGAACAACCGCTTTCTGAACTTTTAATCTAATATTTCGCATGGCCCACTTCAGGCATCATCGGAGACGAGTTCAAGAGCTATTTGAACAATTGTGATGAAACAAATAATGTTTATTTAAATATATATGTGAGTAACAATTAAGAGTTTTTATAACTAAGCGTAGAATCTAAGATCTTAAATAAAATAAAGTTATCAAGAAGAGAGACTTCTATCGTAGCTAAACCTGAGAAAATGTTGCAAAAGAATTTTCCCATTTCTTTTTGTATTTTGGATGTTGTAATCGGCTTGTGCTTTTTTATGATTAAGAAGAGAAGACTGTCAGCCAGCCCTCAATATTCAAGGGAAATTTTTTTCCTCCCGCTCGGTGTAAGATGTCAAAATTAGAAATGTCGAGATTGGGTTTGGGAGTTCCATGTTCGTTCTTCAAGTGTTCAAACAGCGTCTTACTGGGCCTGTATGCTATTGTTGTGAAGACGGAAGCGCGGAGATTGAGGGAAATTTAGTATACCGATGTAAGAGGCATCTAACAGCCATCTTATTACAGGGTTAATTTGGGTATACTACATGATCACATTGTCCTTAGTCCCACTAGCTCCTTCGGAAAACATAGATTATGGGATTCGAAACCGAGAGCTTTAAAAGCTATGCTTGAAATTTTGTTTCCAACTTCCTTTTTTTTTTTGGGAAAGTGGAGTGCCTTAGTTGGATGTAAAGCTCTCGGCTGCTGTTCACTCAGCGACGCGGAGTCCACTCAGCGACGCGGAGTCCAGCGTTCGTATCCTGCTGAGGGAGAGTAAAATCTCCTGTGATTTTATATTATTATTATTATTATTATTATTATTATTATTAATTATTATTATTAATTATTATTAATTATTATTATTATTATTATTATTATATTATTATTATTATTGATTATAGATTATATTATTATTATTGATTGTTATTGATTATATTAATGAGTAGATATTATTTATCATTATCATGCTATATAATTGATATTAATATATAGCTTATCATTATTATAAATATTGATTAGTTATATTATTATATTATTAATTATTATTAATATTATTATTATTATTATTATTAATTATTATGTATTATATTATTATTATTATTTAGATTATTATTATTATTTATTATTATTATTATTATTATCATTATTATTATGTATTATTATGTATTATTATTATTATTAATTTATATTATTATTAATTATTATTATATATTATTATTATCTATTATGAGTTGATTATTATTATTAATAGTTATTATTATTATTTTTATTATTATTATTATATTATTATTCATATTATTATTATTATTATTATTATTATTCATTGATTATTATTAGTTATATTATTTTATTATTATTATTATTATATTATTATTATTATTATTATTATTACTAATTATTATTTATTATAATTCTTATTATTATTTATTGATTATTATTATTATATTATTAATTATTATTATTATATTATTAAGTTATTATTATTATTATTATTATTATTATTATTCATTATTATTATTATTATAGAGTTATTATTATATAATATAGTATTATTATTATCTAAATTATTATTATTATTTTTATATACTATTATTATAGTTAAATTAATTTTAATATTAATTATTATTATTAATTATTATTTTAATTATTATTATTATTATTATTATTATTATTATTATGTATTATTAAATTATTATTATGTATTATTATTTATTATTATTATTATTAGTTAATTATTATTATTATTATTATTATTATTGTTATGTATTATTCATTATTATTATTATATTCTTATTAATTAAGTTGAATTATTTTTTATATTGCCTGTCAATCATTATATTGAATTTGTGTAAAAAACTTTTGAATAGAAACGTATACCGATAAATATAGTTTTAATATAAAATTGATTCAGCAATATTTGAACCAGAAGAAAATGTGAAAAGACCGAAAGGAACAATTTACATTTTTTTATAAAATCTTTTTGCACCCAAAAAAACTTTTCTGTTTAATAAAATACGAAAATATTTGGCATAGCTTTTTTGAAATATGATTTTTGTAAATGTCGTGAAGCAAAACCGTTTGTTTAAATTTTATGAACCCTTTTAAATGTTTGAGAAACTATCGGAATATGTCTTGAAGGAAATAATTACCAAATTCCTGGTTATAAGTATAAGTTTGCAGAAACACTTGAAATGTACATTTTTGTTGCAGTAGCTTTACTATTAATGTTATAATAACTTAATTTAAAAAATATTAATTCTCATTAAAACTTATATTAATATTAATTCTCA
>JABUQX010000763.1:5000-10000 GCA_015478945.1 Trachelipus rathkii
TGGGAAAATTTTTTATTTTTTTTTTTTTTTTGAGTATACAAAAATATCTAAGTAAAAAAGATGCATCTCGCCCGACTATATAAGCTTCGAAAATTTGATGTTGATGGGATAAGTAAAAAAAAATAAATATCACTTTTCCAAAAAAAAAAAAAAAAAAAAAACATTTTTGGAAAAGTGAAATATTGATATATCTTTTTTTACTTGTCCCGATCAACATCAAATTTTCAGGGCTTGTATAGCCGGGCAAGATACATCTTTTTACTTATATAATTGTTTTGTACACTCAAAAGAAAATTTCAAAATTTCCAAAAAAAATTTTGTTGAAAATTTGTTCCAAGAACAATCCCAAAACTACTGCATATACAAAGAAATTATCTAAGTAAAAATTGTGCATCTCCCAAGACTGCATATGCTCTGACAATTTCATCCAGATCGCATGAGCAGAAAAAAAAGTTATCGCAATTTTTCATTTTAAAAACCAAATGAAGGGGGTTTTGAATTTTAATAGTGAGCACAAATTTAAAAAATCAAAAAAACTATTTCGCGCATTTGTAGTAATGGACCCATCAAAGTATATTTCAAGTATGAAGTCATTTCGAAATAAATTGTAAAAGTTGAAAGGAGCAGTGTCAAAAATATAGGTTGTGAAAAAATGAAAATTCTGAAAGAAAACGACGTTTAGTGGTCAAAAAAAAGTTACAGTTTGTTTCTTTTCCTATCAAAATTAGATGAAAAATTAAGAATTTTATGTCCATTTTTAGGGGGGGGGGGGAAATTGGGCTCAGTCCGAAGCAAATATAACATTGGCAGTAATGTAACATTTAATAGTTAATTTTGAAATAAAAAATAAAGATACATTTTCTTCATTGAAAAATTCTTAATTTATCTCTCAACACAAAATGATTATAACTTCCTTCGTTTATATTGTGCAGCTACGATGAAACACTCATTAAAGCTAGTTCTGTTAGGCTTTCTTCCCTGTAGAATTGAAAAGTAGTTTTTGAGTCCGTTTTTTCAGAGTAGAGAAATATTTTTTGGAGTTCAAATTATATATATTATATAAATATATATATTATATATATATATATTGTATATATATATATATATATATATATATATATATATATATATATATATATTATATATTATATATATATATATTTTTTTTATTTATTTATTTATTATAAAATTTTATATATATATTATATATATATATATATATATATTATATATTATATATAATATATATATATATATATATATTTATATATTATATATAATTATAATTATAATTATAATAATAATAATAATATATATATATATATTTATTTATTTATTTTACTTCCACTCTTTCCCGCTTGAGCGGGGTAGTGGTACGTACAGCCTCTCTCATTCACACCCCCTCTCATCTCGCCCTCACCCACCTCCTCCATCCCTCTCTATCTCCCGCCAACACCCTACCCTCTTCCTCCCTCATCCCTCCCTCCTCCAGCATCTCCTTTATTCCATCCATCCACCTCCTTCTTGGTCTCCCCCTTCCTCTCCTTCCTATCCCCTCCGCCTCCCAGACTCTCTTAACCACTCTCTGTTCCTCCATTCTCACTAGATGCCCATACCATCTTAACATTCCCTTCTCCGCTCTTCCCACCAACCCATTCCTCCAATCACATCGCTCCCTCACCACCCTATTCCTAATCCTCTCCCTTCTGCTAACCCCACAAGCCGCTCTCAACCCCTTCATCTCAAAAACTTCCAACTTTTTCCTGGACCTGGCATTCAACCCCCACGTTTCACACCCATACAACACCGCTGGTACACAAATTTTTTCAAACATACTTATCTTAACTTTCTGTGATAAATCCCCCCCCCTTCCATAATTCTCTCAGACCGCTCAAAGCTCTCACTCCTTCTCCTACTCTATGTTATCCTCCTTCATCCCTCCCCCTTACCCAAGTCCATCCCTAAATATCTAAAAATCTTTAACTTCTTCCAATACTCCACCCCCTACTCTAACCTCTAACCCCTCCCCCCTCTCTCCTCCTCTCAAACACTAACACTTTACTCCTACCTGGATTTATTTTAAGCCCCTTTTGTTCCACACATTCCTCAAACTCCCGTCACCAAATTACCTCAAAGCCTTTCGCGCGCTCTTCGCCACCAGCTGTATCGTCCGCAAACAAATATCATGTTTCACCTTTCCCTTCATCATTCCATTCAGCAATTCCACCCCCCACCCTCCCTGTGCCCACCATCCTCTGCAAAACACTCTCCATTAAAACAAATTGAATAGGCCACGCGACATTACACCACCCCTGCCTCAATCCTCTCACCACACCAAACATCTCACTCTCCCCTCCTACCACTCTCACACACATTCTACTATTCCTATAAAAGGCCCTAATTAAAAGGCCCTAATACCTTTACCTAATTTACCCCCACTCCATTTTCCTCCAACACCCTCCACAATTCCCCCCTCTTCACTCTATCATAAGCTTTCTCTAAATCTAAAAGCACCCATACACTTTCCCTTTCCTCTCTATACTTTTCTCCACCAGTATCTTTAGTGTAAACACCTGGTCCACACACCCTCTTCCCTCCCTAAATCCTCCTTGTTCTTCCCCCATTCTCCCCTCCGTTAAACCTCTCACTCTCTCAATCAGTATTCTCCCATACACTTTCCCTACCACACTTAAAAGACATATACCTCTATAATTCCCACATTCCATCCTATCCCCCTTTCCCTTATACAGGGGGACCAAACAACCATCCTCCCAATCCTGTGGTACCTCACCACTCCTCCAACATATATTATATAACCTATACAGCCATTCCTCCACCCCTATACCTCCCTTCTGCAACATTTCCATTCTCACACCATCCAAACCTGCGGACTTCCCTTTTTTTCCTTTATTCAGGGCCCTAATAATTTCCTCCATTTGTATTTCATCCTCCCCCTCCCTCCCCCACTCATTCCCCAACCTCACCTCTTGCAAATCTTCCTCCCCTCCCCCACCCACTTCATTCAATAATCCACTAAAATACCCCCCCCACCTCTTCCTCACCCTTTCCTCTCCTCCTATCCACTCCCCATCTCCTCCCTTAATCCTCTCCCCCAACCCCTCCTTCTTCTTCCTTTTTTTATTTACTTCTTTCCAAAACATCTTGCTCCCCGATTCAAAATTCTCCGTCACTTTTCTACACCATTCGTCTTTTGCTCTTCTCTTCGTCCTCTCCACCGCCCTCTTTGCTTCCACTCTAACCCTTCTATATATATATATATATATATATATATATATATATATATATATATAATATATATATATATATATATATATATATATATTATAATATTATAATATATAATATATTATATATATATTATATATATATATATTTCAATATATTTGCTGCACGATAAAGGCAACAATCATTTTGTATTATTTTCTTTTAATCTTATAATAATATTATATTATTAATATTGAGTGCTATATTATAGTATATAATTATATAATATATATAGCTATATAGTATATATATAATATAATATATTATAAATATATATATATATAGTATATATATTATATATAATATATATATATTATATATATATATATATTATTATATTCAAAGATATTTGTGCAATAAGCGCAACAATATATATATATATTTCTAAATATATATATATATATATATTATATTATATATATATATATAATATAATACTATATATATATATTATATATATATATATATATATAAATATTAATATATATAATATATATAATATATATATCTAATATATATATATATATATATATATATATATATAGTATATATATATATATAATATTATATATATATATATATATATATCATATATATATATATACTATATATATATATATATAAATTAATATATAATATATATAGAATTCTTTGCCAGGTCCTCCTTCATTTTCCTCTTAGGTCTGATTTATAATGCTGAGAGGCAGAAAAGAAGCCGTTCAAGGCTAACTTGCCTTTGGAGGTTAGAGCAGTCGACGCTTTCGACCAAGCTCTTCAATATCTAGAAGCTTTTCATACTCATCTTCTGAGCTTTCTGAAAAAATGACTTGAGAAGGTAGTAATGGGGGATAGTTGTAGTTTCATCACTTACAATATGTTCAGATGTATCATTTTCTTCTTGAACTTTCTGCAACCCTTTAATACAAATGACCACGTTGCAAAGTGCAGATTAAGCTTTTTGCTGTTGATCTTCAGTTAGGCTTACCCTGTAGATAGGATCAATATAAACAACAGCTAGTATAATATCATTGTCAATAAGAGAAATTTCTCTTCGTACCATGGAGTCTTTTATTTCTTCAACATCTTAAATATAGATGGTAATAAGGTTGAAGGTTGAATTATTAGAATATTAGTTCAAATTGAAAACATTAAGGTAAAGGTTAAAAACTTAGAAGTTTGAATTGCATTTTGAGATATGGAAGTCGCAATTAGTGAACTTGCCATGCAAGGTGATTGAAGTCCACCCACAGAAACACATTTCATAACTTTGGTCAGTTCAAAAATTTTCTGACTCCAAACTCTACTATTTTAGTACCAACCCCGAACCGACTCGACTCCGGATCCGACCTCTTGAAAATTACCGACTCCGACTCCGACTCCGACTTCCCTTACTCCGACTCCGACTCGACTCCGACTCCGACTCCACCCTCTTCAAAATTACCGACTCCCCGACTCCGCGACTCCGACTCCGACTCCGACTCCACAACCCTGCTTGTCACACTTAGTCAAAGCCCCGATCGCAGATTTTGGTTTTTCATTTTCTAGCAGCCATTTACGCTGCCAGAGACACCACTCTCCTTTTAGTGTATCCTCGTGAGGGTCTGGAAGGTCGTCTTTATAAAGAGGATGCTTTTTTCAATTTGCTTATAAGGTACATTGTTGGCACTTTCTTGGTCAAAATATACTGAAAGAAATGATAGTGGTTTCATGCGAGA
>JABUQX010000763.1:17500-27500 GCA_015478945.1 Trachelipus rathkii
AAAGTAAATTTGTTCCAAACAGTATTAGTGGCTAAATCACAGGGCCTAACTTGGTCCGATTCACCCTGCCATAAAAATTGATGATGGGGTGAATCGGACCACCATTGTTTTTTATATTTTACATATTATCATTGACATTTTTATTACGTATAATTAATTTAAAAATAATTAGTTACTTATATTAAGTAAAAATTAAAATAAAAAATGAGATTTATATAAAAAATACGAATTCCAAATAGTGTTAAAATTTTTGAGCGGAGAGGGGTGAATCGGACCACCTTATTTTTATTCTTATTTTATGTATCATTATTGACATTTTTATTACTTATTACTAATTTTAATATGATAAACAATTATTATATTAAGAAAAATTAAATCTCAGAGTGAATTTATACGTAGAATTTAAACAGATGGTCGATTCACCCCCTCAATGGTGGTCCAGTTCACCCCCCCTCAAGTGAGGCTGAATGAGCTTTATTTAAACTTCAATAAAACTATTATTATTAGAATTACATTATTTTTGTGTGCTTATGACCTACTATAGGGCCTGTGATTTCAAAAAAAAAAAATTCCAAAAAGTGCATTAGGGGAGAGTCGGGAGACGAAGTTATACCTAAAGTGGTCCAAGTCACCCCGCCTGACGCTATATATATAAATAATTTTTTTCAGAGCATTATTTAAATTTTTTTTATATTGTATATAAAAAAATTATTTAATTAACTCCATTTGGTATATTCAATTGATTCGTCGATAATCATAAAAAAAAAAAAAATTTATATGGATATATAAATAATCTGAAGTCAGAAAAAAATATTGATAGTTATCCTTACAAAAACTCTGAAATTAGCCGACTTTTTTTTTTTCAGAGCTTAATTTTTTATATTTTTATTGAAATTATATATACAGTACATTTAAAATATTCGCTAATCTGTAAAAAAAAAACAATTTTTTTGATACCATTACTGTAAATTAAAAGTTTATAGTTTTAATACAATGGTTGCATATTATGATTATTCACCTCAGCTAGACTATTACCAAATTAAATCCTTCGTTAAACATTGCAATTGAGTCACACTCAATAATCTCCTGTGGCAAATGATTCCAAAAATGGTAATTATATAGGTAAAGTGACTAGTATTTACGTAATTATTGTATTAAAACTATAAAGTTTTTATTTATAAAAATAGTTAAAAATTTGTAGTTTTTTTTATTGTTTCACTTACATTTAAAATTTATATGTTGAATAAAAAATTAATCCTCCGATCATAAAAGTTGGCTAATTTCGCCTTTTTTTGTAGGGATAACACTATCAATGTGTTTTCCTAATTTTTCCCAATTAATTATATATATACCGTATATCAATATTAAAAATTATCATTCTACATTTATTTTTTACAGTTATTAATAAATCAATTTAATATACCAGTAAATATCTAGTATTTGATCTAAATATTTTCTGAAAAAATTTTCTAAGTTCCAAAAAATTTCTAAGTTCAGAAAAGTTAAGTTTTTCAAGAAAATTCTTTGAAGGTGGCAAGCTTCTGGAATTAGTATGAAGCTTTTGCCACTAAATGAGCCACTGTAAAAATATCTTTTCTGAACTTAGAAATTTTTTTCAAAAAATATTTAGATCAAATAGCGTCGGGAGGGGTGACCGGGCCCCCCTTTTTTAGAGGGGTCATTCAGTCCACTCTAAATAAAAAAAAAACGATTAAAAAAAATTACCGCTCATTTAACCAGCCATTATAGTAGTACTCTACATTTAATTAAGTCATCTTTAATTCTATAGAGTTTTATGTTTTAAAAAAATATAATAGTAGCCTTGTATAAAATGCCCTTCAATAGAATTTCACTTTTGAAAAATGAGTTTTTTTTTTAAATGAAAAATTGTGGATGAATTTTAATTATTTTGTGTAATACACTTTCCGGTATGTTCTTTAACTAGCCAGTCAATTTTATTTCCAAACAATTGCTAGTGGCACAAATCATGGGGCCTAACGGTCGATTCACCCCTGCATAAAGAACCCAGTGATGGGGTCGTCGGACCTCGTATTTTTCGTATTATTATTGACATTTTTATTATGTATAATTAATTTAAATATAATAAATAGTTACTTATATTAAGTAAAAATTAAAATAAAAACTTAAATTATTTAAAAATACAAATTCAAAAAGTGTCAATTTTTGAGCGGGGGTGAATTGGACCACCTTATTTTTATTCTTATTTTATAGTATCATTATTGACATTTTATTACTTATTACTAATTTTAATAAGATAATAAAATATAAGTAAAAATTAAAATATGAAAAATGAACTTTAAAAACTCTGGAGGGTTAGAAACACATGGTTGGATTAACCTCAATAGAGATCATAAAACCCCTCAAGGTGGAGGTGACTGTGCTTTATTTAAACTTTAAGAAAACTATTATTATTAGAATTGCATTATTATTTTTGTGTGTGCTTATTACCTACTATAAGGCCTTTGAATTCTGAAAAAAAAAATTCCAAAAGTGCATTGAAGTCGGAGACAAAGCTATACCTAAAATTAGTCCCAAGTCACCCGTGACCAGGCCCGCCTTTTTAGAGGGGTCATTCGGTCCACTCTAAAAAAAAAAATCACTTACATTTAATAGCCACGCGGTAGTACTACAAGTTTTATTTAGATCATGTTTAATTCTAGAGTTAATTTTTAAAAATATAATAAATTAGGGTACAAAATTTCCTTTAATAGAATTTCACTTTTGAAAAATGTGAGTTTTTTTTAACTTTGTTATAAAATGAAAAATTGTGGATGGATTTTAATTATTTTTCCAGTGCATACTTCCAGTATGTTAGCACCCAAACATGGTAATTTTTGTTCCAACAGTACTAAGTGGCTAAATCATGGGGCCTAACTTGGGTGATTCACCCATGTGGCAATTCAGTGATGGGGTGAATCGGATACTGCCATTTTAAATATTTATATTATTATTGACATTTTTATTACGTATATTAATTTAAATATAATAATAGTTAAATATTAAGTAAATAATAAAATGAAATTTATATAAAAAATATGAATAACTGGTTAACTCATTTATATAGTTTACCTGCTGATTAATATTTATTTTAGCTTATTTTTTTATTTGTTGCAGATAATTTAGATATAGTTTTATATATAGCTGATACTATAAGACAATACAGAGAGGGAGAGTCTGGTCTACCTTCATGACAAACAGAATAAGGCTAGGGCCTGCAGCTCTTATATCTACAAGTTTCCTGCTAAAAGTCACTATAATGGCATATCAATTATATAGGAACCTTTTTAGGAAATATTTGCTTAAAGGCTTTAGATGGTCCCATTCACGTAGTATTCATAATTATTAAATATGATAGTAGTAATTATGCTTATTTACAGATCCTGAAGACATTAAAGATTGTTAATATCTTTTATCTGGTATTATTACAATAATCTTTGAAGAGTTGTTAAAAATTTTCTTAATTAGACCTTATCCAAGAAAGTATTAATTTATGGGTCAGGTAAAAAATTTATTAATAAGCTGGTATCATCAAGATGTTAAAAGATAAACAAAGTGAAATAATGATACATTTATTGAGGTTTTTCTTGTAAAATCGTTCCATTGTGTTTGAAATTTTTCTTTCTTACATATAAGGATTTTTTTTACAAACCAAACCCTACATCCTCTTATGTCTTCAGTTTTAAATCGCTCCTTAAGCATTAATTGCAGGTAAAAAATGAAGATATTAATTTTTTTCTTTTTCTCGAGTGTCATAACCCTAGTACTCACTAGAAAACACTTCAGAAACAATGTTTCTGAGGTGTCTGTGAACCATTTCCGAAAGGTTTGAAAAGTGTTCTCGTTTCTGAGAGGCCTGCTGGCAATGGAAAACAGTTTGAGAAACGTAAAATTAATGTTTCCCAAGGGTTTTGCAGGCATCATTTTGAGTTCACAATAGAAAACATTTGTTACAATTTAAGTTCAATAATAGTAATAACTATCAAATACACATTAAATAATAAGAATTTATCAAAATTATAGGCATGAATGATAATGTAGCCCATTTTATGCATTATGAAAAGTTTTTATATTGAATTAATTTGCATAACATTTTTAGAATAAAAGAACCCTACCTGTCTGTCCAATCTGTTTATATATATATATATATATATATATATATATATATATATATATATATATATATATATATATATATATATATATATATATATATATATATATATATATATATATATATAGTAAATAAGATGAGATGTATGAAAAGGTTTATAGAAAAATTGAATTGCTAAGGTCTATTATCAAAAAACTGTTCAAGAAATAATTTTATTAATGGTTGAAAATTGAAATATAATCTTTTTAACATTTTCATTATAAAAAAAATATAAAAATTATACTAATAATAATTTTAAGAAATGTATAAAAACTTACATTTTTGAAATTTTGCTCTGGGTAATTATGAACAAGAAATTTGGGGTAATGTAAACAGACTTCACATGTAGTTAAAAACATGGTCTTGTGAAAAGAAGGAAGACATGGTGATAGGGGAAGGAAAGTAGACAAATGAAATTGTTTTATAAGATCTCTGCTCAAGAAATGGGGTTTAAATTTTAAATACCTACCAATTGTTTTTATTTGTTTAGTTATCATCATCTCATACCAATATGTGTTATTTTTAAAAATATATTTTTTAAACTAATTAATCTCATAGAGAATTCGCTTCTGACTCTGCAACCATTTGACATTTAATATGAAGTTAGTGATATCATTCGTTCCATTTTGTATAAAGTACCCTAAAGTTTTTTTTTACTTTTATTTTCAGTATCAACAAATAGCATCAGCCTTGCATTGAAAATTCTTCAACAATTCGATAAAGTCATAAATAATTCATTGGCCACTAAAGTTAGATCTCGAATCTCATTTAAGGTGAGAGAAAAAAATTTTGTTTTGTATTTGTTGTAATATATTACATTAAAGAAAATTATATACCTATAATAAAGACATATATATATATATATATATATATATATATATATAGGTGAGAGAAAAAAATTTTGTTTTGTATTTGTTATAATATATTACATTAAAAAAAATTATATATATATAATAAGACATATATATATATATATATATATATATATATATATATATATATATATATATATATATATATATATATATATATATATATATATATATATATATATATATATATATATATATATATATATATATATATATATATATATATATATATATATATATATATATTTAACTCTTTCTTTCTTCACCTTCCTCTTTGCTCCAAGATTGGGGGTAGGTGCTGCCTGAAAGCATCGGAAAGAAAAAGCAGTAGAATGACAAACGTCGAAAGAAAGCCCAGCCTTTACCGCCCCCTCTGTACCATTAATTGGTGAGAACTCGTCGCAGACAGAAAATTCACCCTAGAGCATCATAGGACCGCGACACGGACCCTCACTGTGGTAAATCGTCAGTAAGGGTTCATCCCTGGCCAGGTGGAATACAGCCATGCCCCCATACAAGCCACGCCACATTCTCTCCATCATACACCCCTTTATTCTCGCCTCTGCCAAACTCATTCTTCTCCTTCAGACATTGGTTCACCGACTCAATCCATTTTCTCTTCGGTCTCAGCCGGTCGGTTCCCAACACTCACCACTATACATCCGCTTAACTTAACCGGCTTTCATTCATCACTCACATGACCAGCTATCTTTCGCTTTCATTTATTCTCATTGCCCCTTTGCTTCACCACCGCTCTCTAATACGTTCATTCCTCACTTTATTAATTCATTTCACAGCATGTACTAGGTGTCCATCTGAACACATTGAACTTTGATCTCTTCTTATTCCAGACCATAGTCTCACTACTATACAACACAGGTAACTGCCACCCTCATAGCAAGACTCTAGCGCACTCAGGCTGGTCTTCACTGTTCTCAACTTTGTTTAAATTACCAGCCACCTTCCTGCCATTCTCACTTTCTACTACACTCTGCATCATCGTTCCTCCTCATCCAACACATACCCTAATATTTAAACACACTTGTCCCAGCTGCTCATCATCTAACATAACTTCACTGAGGACTGTCCTCACTCACAAATATAACCTTACTCTTATCTGGGTTTGCACTCAAGCCCTCTTTTGCCTACTAATCTCACAATCCTCTCGCTCTCTTCAGACTCGCCACAGAACCACCAATCATGCAATGGTGGGGCTCCTCCGCTCTCTCATTCTCATATTCCTTTATTTCTACACTCCATCAAAATTCTTTTTCATAACCCCATCCATATATTGAATAACCAAGGAGACATAACACAACCCTGTCTCACTCCGCTATTAATCTAAACCAATCACCATTGACACCATTTATTCTTACACACCTTCACTATCGTCATATACTTTTGATTCATTCACGAAGCCTACACCAACACCACACTTATATCACTAGCCACACACCCGCAAAGCACCCTATTAACTCTGTCTGTACTGTTGTAAATCACCAAAACCTAAATATAATTTGTTATTAGCCTCCATCCATTTTCTCAATCATTTGTTTCAAATGTAAAGATTTGATCACACATCCTCTACCACTCCCTAACGCACCTTGTTCTTGCCAATCAGTCCCTCAATCACTCAATGCCTCTTTCTTCAAAAATACCAACATATACCTTCCCTACAACACTCAATAAACTTGTTTCAATTTCTACAGTTCCTTTTTCTCATACCCTTACGCCACAAGGGTACTATTACTATTTCTCCTCCAATCGCGGAACTATGCCCTCCATAACGCTTTGTGCACAACTTTAGTCAAATGTCACCATCTCGCCTCCTGCTCTTGATCGTGTTTACTAGTATTTCCATCTATACCTGCAGATTTACATTCTTCAACTTTCTCACCTCGCCTGCTCCTCATATCACCTCATCCCAAAATACCTATTCCTTCTTTTACAAAAGCCACACACATTCACTAACACCTCATCATTCTGTTAATATTGTGCAGATTTTCGAAGTGTTCTTTCCACACTCTCCCATCCATTTCATCAGTTACCAAGCACCATCCTATTCATTATTCAACAGATTCCCCATATTCTCATTCTTAACCTTTCGAGCTTCCTTCAGAAAGAGCTTCTCTTTGTGTGTCTCATTCATCCTCTTAAACTTTATTGTTACCTCTTGTTTTCTCCACGTATGCACCTTTTAGTATTTTTTCCTCCTTATATTATTCTAAACATCTTTCTTTTGAAACTGCATCATTTACTTTAGTACATTCAACCACGCTTCTTTTGCTACAACAACTTATCCCTCTTTCGTTTCCTACCAAACTCACTAATTAACATTCCCTTCTAAATTTGGCACATCCACATACTTCCTTTGCACTACTAACAATTGCTTCCTTCATTTGCCCCCAGATATATATATATAAATATATATATATATATATATATATATATATATATATATAATTATATATATATATATATATATATATATATATATATATATATATATATATATGTAATATAATATATACTTTATATATATATATATATATATATATATATATACAGAATCAACTATTTTTCGACTGTCATATTCTTCTACTACTTCTCATTTCCAGTGCATGTCACGCACAACCCCAGTCTGGAAAAAATGGATGATATATATATATATATATATATACATATAACTTACCCTATATATATATATATATATATATATATATATATATATATATATAATATATACATATATATATATATAATATATATATATATATATATATATATATATATGTATATATATATATATCTTATATATATATAATAATAATATATATATATATATACCTGTAAACTTAACATGCATATATATATATATATATATATATTTCTTTTCTTTCTTTATCTTCCTTCTTTTCCCCAGAATGGGAGTAAGGTGCGTGACAGGCATCGGAAAAGAAAAGCAGTGAAGAGCTATACAGTCAGAACTCATCGCAGTCGGAAAATCCACCCTAAAGCTTCATGGGACAGCGATGGACCCCTCACTAGGTAGATCGTCAGTGTAGGGTTCACATCCCTTGGCCAGGTGAGCTAACCATACCCCCTCACAATCCCCGCCATTCACTCCTGTTATGCACCTTTCTTCTCGCCTCTACCAAACTCAATTCTCCATTCAGACATTCATTCACCAGCTTTCAATCACTTTCTCTTCGGTCTCCCAGTCGGTTCCCAACACACTCGCCACTATACATTCGCTTAGCCAACCGACTATCATTCATTCTTTCCACATGACAAACCATCTCAGCATACTTTCATTTATTCTCTCATTTGCTTCTACACCCCTCTCTAATACGTTCATTCCTCATTTATTAATTCTTCTCACACTAACATACTAAGAATTGTCATCAAGAACATTGGCTTTTAAATCTATCACTACCATTCAGACCATAGGTCTCACTACCACTTCTAAATAACACAGGCAACAACATGCCCTCATGTAAGACTCTACACACTCAGAGACTTAGTCCTTTACATTCACCAACGATTTAGTTGCACCAGCCACCCTTCCTGCCATTCTCACAACTTTCTACACTCTGCATCATCAAGACACTTCTCATCAACATACCTAATGTTAGCATTCAGACACTTTGCTCCAGCTGCTCACCACCTAACATAACACCGAGGACTGTCTCACTCACAACCATAAC
This sequence comes from Trachelipus rathkii, assembly GCA_015478945.1. Lineage (NCBI taxonomy): Eukaryota > Metazoa > Arthropoda > Malacostraca > Isopoda > Trachelipodidae > Trachelipus > Trachelipus rathkii. Next base: position 26,251 of record JABUQX010000763.1, read on the forward strand.
CTTACTTTTATCTACGTTTTACTTTCAAACCTCACTTTTTACACCCTACTTAAATCTCTCTAGCAATCCTCTCAAACTCTCTTCCAGATTCGCCACACAGAACCAAATAATCATATAATAGATAGGGCACCCCTCCACTCATCTCCATTCTCCATCATTTCTAACACCATTTCACCATCCCTCAGACTCTTTCACCTTTATCATATACAAATTGAATAACCAAGAGACATAACACAACCCTGTCTCACTCCATTATAATTCTAAACCAATCACCATTGACACCATTTATTCTTACACACGCTTCACTATCGTCATACATACTTGATTCCATTCAAGCCAACCAACACCATATATCACTAATACCTGCCATAAAGCTTCCCTAATAACTCTATCCTTGCATATATTTTGTAAAATCAAAACCTAAATATAAAATTTATTCTTAAACTTCTCATCTTTCTCAATCATTTGTTTCAGTGCAATTTGATCCACACATCTCTACCACTCCAATTGCACCTTGTTCTTCACCAATCGACCCTCAGTCATGACATGGGCAAGATGCCGGCATGCTCTACCCTTCCCTACAACACTCAGCTAAACTTATTCTGTAATTTTCTACAATTCCCTTTTTCTCCCTTGCCTTATATAAAAGGGTACTATTACTACTCTCCTCATGTAAAATGGAATACCACCACTCACATAAAGAAAATAATACAACTCCCAAATCCAATCAATCACCATCTCGCCTCACTCTCAGTCATTTCACTGAAGTAATTTCCTTCACATATGCAGATTTTCCATACTTCTTTCTCACTCACCATTACTCCTCCTTGCTAGTAACCTCATCTAAATACCACATTCCTTCTTTGCTATGTCCTTCCCACATTCTAACTAACACCTCATCATTACAATGTGCTAGTTTTCGAGAAGTGTTCTTTTCCTCCTCACATCATTTCATCAGTTACAAAAGCACCATCCTATTCATTATTCAAGCAGTTCCCCTTATTCTCATTCACCAACCTTTCTTCCTTCCAGAAGAGCTTCCTATTCCTTGTATGTCCTCATTCATCCTCCTTCAAACACATTTAAATTTACCTCTTGTTTTCTCTACGTATGCCTTTTGGTATTTCTTTTTCCTCTTATATAATTTAAGCATCTTTCTTTGAAACTTCATCATATTGACTTAGTACATTCAACCACGCTTCTTTTTACCTTTAACCGCTTTCATCACCTGTTTCCATCATTCGCTGTTA
>JABUQX010000763.1:30000-32500 GCA_015478945.1 Trachelipus rathkii
GCTTCAGAATTTGGTAGAGCCCACGCAATTCAGTCATATTCTTTAAGGCTTAAAACTCACTTTGACTGCTTTTGTATCTTTTTTAATAAGACTTAGCAGTCTGAGTTTTATCTTCCTTTGGGCAAGAATTAAAATTCGGCTGCGGTGGCGCTGGCTTGGGATAGTCGGCCTTAAAGTTCGATTTCCTGTAATCCCCCCGTGTTACCCTCTGAAAAGGGGATAAAGCATGTTTAAAGGAAGTTTTTTTAAATAAAACTTTAATCAATTTCATATTTTGAATTCTTGTTTTAATCTCTGTCACGACTCTGCTATCTTTAATATTTTTTTTTTTTATTAATACCATAAATTATTGCATTAAAAACGCTACATCATATTTCTAAGCTTTTTTTTTATTAGGAGACAATGCTTAAGAATTGATCGCTACAAATTAATTACTTTCTTTTGACATTTTAGTTTCGTGTTCTGTATAGCCTCATTTTAATTATTATTATTATTACTATTATTATTATTATTATTATTATTATTATTATTATTATTATTAGGCTGAAAAGTTGAACACATACAGATTTTGTGACAATGTTTGGACCTTCTTGATGAGCGACGTAGAATTCAAAGAAGTTCAAGATTTTATTCAAGTCGATAAACTTAAGATAGTTGCTTGCGATGGACGAGGTATTTATTATTATTATTATTATTATTATTATTATTATATTATTATTATTATTATTATTATTATTATTATTGATTCCTAAAAGTTACCATATTGTAAACAGGAGTGTAGGAACTGCAAAATCAGCAATAGTTTAGGTCCTTATTGTCAATATAGTTCATAGATAGCTAAAAACTAGTTATTTTATTATAATATAGTGAAAAATAAAAATTATGAAGATGTGGAAAATTTGGTTTATTATGTAGTGGTGAAGTATGTTGCTTAGATCTGAGTGATGGAAGAAGTCATATCAGAGTTAAGATAAATATAGGCTATGTTTATTACATTATCAAATTTGCCGTGATAGTAAGACATGAATGGTAGTAAGAAAATGATTATACCGATTGAGAACTCTCTAATATTGATCACTTGTTGTTTGATAATGCTGATGATAGCATTTTTCTAAATTTTATTAAATGAATGGAAATGAGCAGAGAGGAACTGTAGGTTGGATTGGAGATTCTACATAGTTAATTTGTTTATAAATATTATAGGAAGGATGAATTGAGTATGAAAGTATGAGTAAAAGAGACATTTAAATATTAAGTAGGTATTTATATTTACGAAAGTATGTGTTAAAGAATTTTAACGCTAACTCTTACGTACGAAATTGGTTATTCTGTTGTTTAAGTTAGTTTATAGACACGAATTTAGAAACAAGCAAAAGCTACTCAAATTCGAAGTCTGGGAAAGCAGTAATTTTAGGTGTAGGAAAAGTAGTAATTGGTATGAAACGGTAGTAATTCAGACAAGATTATGTGGGTAGGGAAATTGTTGATAGTCTTAGAAAAGGAGAGATAGAATTGAAGTGGGGAAGTATACAAAAAGAAATAAGTTTAAAAGGTTTACCTGAAGAGGAGGAATGGCGTTATAAAAGATGTAATTACTACTACAACTACCACGACTAAATTTTTCGAAAACGTTTGTAGTAAAAACTTAAAATTCTGTAGTTTATATTTTCTTATATAATTCAAAGTAGTAGTTTATGTAAGTATTAGTTAATGCAATTAAATTGTTTTTTTTTTGTTTCAATAATTATAACTTTAAAATATTTTTAAGTTCATTTGAAACTAAAATAATTTAATTAAAGAAGTTTTACTAAAAAATAAAACATTAACCTTGATTATTACACTCCATATCCATAATAATAATTATAAATGGATATTTTTTTGTTTGTTTTTGTAGGTGCCGCAGGACCCGGTCAGACGCCGAGTTCAACAATAGATTAAGTAGTTAATTTAGAAGTAGTACTACAAATGTTATAATTGGTATGTTAATTAAATGTCCTTAATTTTGTGGTTTCCCTATTTTAGGTATAAATAAAGTAGTTCTTTTTTTGGTGAGTTTGGTTTCTCATTTTTTTTTTTTTATACTAGGTTCATTTCCCCCCGAAATCCAATGTATTTATTATTTTCAATTATAAATTCTGTATTTTGTCTCCCTAGTTTCAATACAATAAAATTTGATAAATTTTTTTAATTGTTGTTTTTTTTTTTTTTGTTCTTTGATAATTAGTAACACTAAAATATATTATTATTATCAACCCCCTTACCCCAGATTGGGGGTGAGGTGCGCAGCATACACCAGAAACAATAGTAGAAGAACATGATGTAAGTCGAAAAGTAACCCTCCCCTTACCGTCCCCTCCATACCTTAAGTGAGAACTCGTTGCAATCAGAAAAATCCAAACTAGGGCTTCACGAGACAGCGACGGAACCTTACTATGGTATCTCGTCAATGTGGGGTTCATCTCCTTGGCAAAGTCCACAACCATACCCCTTCACAAAACTA
>JABUQX010000763.1:40000-67500 GCA_015478945.1 Trachelipus rathkii
GATCAATAATTTTCTCTTTGATCTCCGGATGACTGTTGAGGAACTTTTTCTCCATTGAAACCACTGCAAGTGCATTTAGTCTTTCAGGATTCATAGTGTTCCTTAGAAAAGTTTTTATTCTTTCGAGTGTTGAAAAGCAGCGTTCTTGCTCCGATGTAATCATGGGAAGTGTCAAGAGGATTTTTATCAGTTTTGTAATTTCACTAAGAACGGCATCTAGATTATTTTTCAAGATAAATCTCAGCAGCTCAATTAAATTGCAATATCCATGCATATCGGATCTACAATAGAATACTTTTAATTCAGTTTCAAGCTTATCTTTGTCAATCATGGGATATGCTTGAGTGGTCAGTATTCTCTCTTCTATAGGCAGCTCATTCTTAAAATAAGGGAATCTTTTCTTATTGAACAATTTATCAGCTAATAAGTGTTTAGTGGAAGAATATCTGTCCATTATATCAACACATACAAAGTCACACACTTCCTTGGCTTCTGCCATGAGTGTCTTTGAAGGATTCTCACAATACTTAGAGTTTCTTATTTCTAAAATAGCAGTTTTGAAATGTGTTATATATTCATTGACCTTAAACACACTAATTTCTCGAGATTGCATTTGCTTGCAAATTACTTCAACGTGAGGCATAATCTGATGAAAAAGCTCTAACCAAAACATGAAATTATCATCATTCAGGTATTTTAAAATTCTTGTTGCTTCTACATTGGTTTGTCGACCTTGTGTGAATGAATTTCAGTAAGGCAGTTTTTTAAAGGTTGCAAAATTTCATAGACTTTGTTTATGGTCCACCCTGTAGAGGATGTATGTGGAATATTGACGTCCATATGTTTCTTGAGAATGGATGCACGTTGCTGTGATCTTGAGAAGAATGTTGGAATAGCCAAAGTGTTAGAGAAAAATATTCTTGCGTTCCGTGAAATGTTTGCTGCATTTCTCATTATTAAATTAGGATGATGTGCATAACAGTGAATGAAATGGGCATTACTATAAACTGCTTTTATTTTTGCTTGAATTCCAGATTTTTTGCCTTTCATGACATTTGCACAATCAAACGTCTGAGCTATGAGTTTTTGTCCATCCGCTTGAAGAATTATCTCCAATTGTTCTAGAATACGTTTTGATATGCCATCTGCAGTTTGATTTTCTGGAATAAAGAATCCCCAAAAACGTTCAAATATTTCTCCATTTAACACATACCTTAAAACAATGACCAAATGAGCATGTTCCGAAACATCTGTTGTGTCATCAGCTATGACAGCTACAAAGGAAGCTTCTCTAATTTCTTTCCTTATCGCCTCATGGTATATTTGTAGCAGGCAGTCAAGTAACTCATCCTGAATGGTCTTAGAAACACCTTTGAAGACCGTACTGGTTTCTAAGTGATTATTCAAATCTGGATTTAATTTAGATGCAAAATTTATTAATCCTCTAAATACCCCTGGATTTACTGAATCGTCTTTTTCATCATGTCTACGTAAAGGAGTTTCAAAGTTACCACAAAAGAAAATACAGTCTATTATTTTAGATAAAATTTCACGGTTATGTTTAACCTTTATGTTATGCTCGTTGATTGAAAGTTTGTAATCCTCCTTAATATTTACATTTCCTAAAAGTAAGAGTGAAACTACATTTTCAACGTGACTCTTTGACTTCTCATGTTTTTCAGTTTTTTCTTTCATTTTGTTTATATTTCTAAAACCGTATTTTGTCCACGCTGCATCACCTCCAAACAGCAAACACGGGAAGCAAAACAGTGCCTTTTTCACTTCACAGCCGCAAAGCCAACTTTTCCGTTGGTACCATTCACAATTAAAGGTACGAATATACTTCTTCTTGTTGCTTACTGCTGGCTGAGACATTGGAATATCAGGTGTTGAACGACCCCTTTTCTTAACTCTAACTTTCTCATGGAGAGGCAACTTTAAAAACTTAAGCTGTTGAAGTTCGCTTACAGTCACAGAACTTATTTGTTGCTGATGAAAGGAGGCCATGGTTAAATTATTTAAATTTTCTTTTTAATTTTAGAAATATGCAATCACAGCTATATGTTTTTTATTTGATATTTTCCGTGAATTCTGCAAGTCCTCTGTGTTTCAATTTCTTAGTGGCTCTCGCTAATGTTAGATATTTGACATTCTCTCTCTCTCTCTCTCTCTCTCTCTCTCTCTCTCATATATATATATATATATATATATATATATATATAATATTATATATATATATATAATATATAATATATTTATAAATATTTTATATATTTTGAATTTTTTTTATCTTTTATAATGAAAAGCTAAAGTATATAACTTATATATATATATATATATATATATATATATATCAAAATTGGTCCTAAGTGGGTTTGAAGTTTGAACCCTTACCCCTGAGATGGTACTCCAAAAAGTGTTACCTCTTGACCAACGATGAGCTAAACATAAAACCAATCATTTTACCTCTGAAAGCTTAGTTTCCCAAGAGGAGTGAGGCGTGTCTTGGACACCTAACCTCCGACGGGCCTCCCCGCTCACACTCGGGTCAGGGGCAACACTGGGAAATTTTAATCAAACATTATTAGGTATTCAAAGATATATGTGCAATAAACGCAACAATTATTTGTATATTTGTAACGGTCCTAAGTGATTAAAATGATGGGTTTCCGTTTAGCTCATCGTTGGTCAAGAGGTAACACTCTTGGAGTACCATCTCGAGGGTAAGGGTTCAAACCCACTTAGGACCAATACAAACATACAAATAATTGTTGAGTTTATTGCAAAAATATCTTTGAATACCTAACTAATATGTCCGCATTAAAAATACCCAGTGTTGCCCCTGGCCAGAGTGTGAGGCGGGGAGGCCCGTCGGAGTTTAGGTGTCCAAGACACGCCTTCGCTCCTCTTGAAAAGCTAAGCTTTCAGAGGTTAAAAGATGGTATCTCTTTAGCTCATCGTTTGGTCAAGAGGGTTAAAACACTCTGGCAGTACATTCAAGGCGTAAGGGTTCAAAAACCACTATAGGACCATTACAAATATACAAATAATTGCTTGCGTTTATTGCACAAATATCTTTGAATATATATATATATTATATATATATATATATATATATATATATATATATATATATATTATATATATATATACTATATATATATATATATTATATATATATATATATATATATTATATATATATATATATATATTATTAAATATATATATATATATATATATATATATATATAATATATATATATGGTTTTTAAGCACAACACACGCTGTCAAAAAGAAACACTACCTTACACTTGCACAACAGGATCGGCACTGCGTGAGCGACAGTGCTTTCTCTACCTAGTGTCCACCTTCTTATGTCGCTGGAACTGTGAAGCGCACAGTTCCATAGAAGGTTTTCTGCAAGTTTTTCATGAACTGTCAATGGCTACTGACAATAAGCTTAAGAATTATATAAAGTACAAGTATAAAGAAAGAAAGAGAGAAAAAAAAACATATTGAATCTTATCGATAACATCGAGTGAAAATAAGTGTGCTGCAGTTCCGCAGTGGCTATGCACGAACCGCCACTGTTTTTATCGATTTTAGGGTGATTAGGTTTTCACGACGATATTTAATCTGCTTCAGCAGTTTTTTTTTAATGCCATCTCTTTCAACAGCTGACCACCATTCTCAATATAACTACTTTTTTTAAACTGGTCATACTAAGTTTTATACTATAGGACTATAGGTTTTACAGGTAGTTGCCAAGACTTATCATAGCTCTTCTAGTCACTGAAATAGATATTTTTAATGATTTTCAGAGCTCCATATTCTTTGAACAAATTCTTTAAACATTTTAATAGAGCATTTGATTATTATTTTGTGCAAAACTATATTTTTATCCATAGAGTTATTTGACATTGTATTCGGCATTGATATTGTTCCATCAAAATATTTTTATTTTTTATTTTTATTTTTATTCATATTATTTCCGCCTTACATTTTCTAACAGCGTGGCTAATACTAATACTAATTCTCTCTTTAAACTTTCTTACCTAAATTTTAAATAGCAAATGGGAAAATTAGTTAGTGAAATTGATGTACTTTGGTCTTCAGTAACAACGCAGGTTCTACCATAATGTACCAGGAAATGTACTGTATTAATACTGTACTATAACATGTTGAATTAATAATGTATATTGTTCATTTCCTGAATAAATTGTTTTGATTGATAATTTTTTATTTTTAAATGATGAAAATATAACGTCTTGACTTGAAGTCATAAGAGCATTTGCAAAACTGTTTAGAAAATTTATTTTGCTAAGATATTCTAAAAAACAATTTCTTTTATTTGTAAGACATAATCCGACTTTACATTTCAAGACATATTACCCTACTATATCTTTTTACAGTTTTTGCATCTTTTCTTTTCTTTTACACAACTTGACAAATGCTCCACTTTCTCCAATCAGGACCACAAGATTTTCTACGTTTTTTCCGGAAGATTGCTTGTTTGATTGTTGTTAGGTCAACCTCGAATATATCGAGTGTTAAGAGCCATAAACATCAGTGCAATATCCTCTTTGAACTCACAAAGCGATAATTTTGTTTTCCTTATAAGCACGGCAATACGGTAACCAGGGATTTACAACAGTCAGGTCGTGAAATAAAAAAAGATTCTCATGTTCTTGATTTGGTTTTTGATTATATTATATATTCTTTACACACTAATCATCCAGAGAACATCTTACAGACACCACCTTTTATTCACAAATCATATACACATACTTATATCCACAACCCTCTTCTAGACAACACCTTAGAAACATCCCTACTCCTTATATCCCTATGTGTGGGGGAGAAAGAATTGCCCACATCGTATGTCCTGCGTGTTGTAGAAGGCGACCAAGGGAAGGTGGAAGTTGGGTTGGCTACCCACTACCGCCTATCTTTTGCCACGAATGCTAATGCATGCCTCGGAGAAGGTCGTGATCGCCGTAAACGGACTTCTATCTTTCGGCGAAAATGTATGAACCGTAGTTATGGGTTAAACATTTTGGGGAATGGTCAGACGATAAATGTTGAGAGAAGAGGAGAGAGGTGAAGATGTATTTAGAAAGGGGTAATTTGATTTGCTCTCTGTGACTGAAACAAAGATGAAAGGAAGAAGTGAAGATGATTGGTGTGATGTGAAATGTGTGTGTGCGCTGGAGTGGAAAGGAATGAGAGGGGTAGAGAAGGAGTTGCGATTCTGATAGTGACCTGTGGCACAGAGCTATGGTGGATTTTGTGAGTACTAGAATTTTAATGGTTAAATTTAAGTTTGTAAAGGTCAAGGTATGTGTGGTTGTATTATATGTCCATCTGAGGGTGATGTTGAGGAGAGCGCGATTTTCTGGGATAATCTGAATGATCTTTTGGATAGGGCGAGTAGGATCTTCAGATTGACTGCGTTGGGAGACCTAAATGGTTGGATAGGTGATAAAAAAGGTAGTATAACAGGTGACTTTGTGGTATCAGGGGTAAATGAGAATGGTAGGAAGGTGACTGATTTCTGTGAGGAAAGATGCACGTGTCTAAGTAATACTTTCTTCAAACACAAGAGTATTCATAAGCAAACTAGAGTTGGTGTGAGGTAGTGATTAAATCGAAGTGAAAAGTATGGTTGACTTTGTGTTGGTGAAGAAGGAGATGTTGAAATATGTGATAGATGTTAAATCAGTGAGGGGGTTAGAAATGGTATTATCGGATCATTAGTTGTTTTATATAAAATTAAGTTAGCGGGGTCTTGGATGAAGAAGAAGATAAGGAAGGAACTGGGAAGAATTAAATGAACAAAGTAATAAATCAGTTGAATGCGAACAAGATGAAACTGAACAAATCTGGACGCAAAGGAAGGAAGCCTTTGTTAGTAGTGCAAGAGAAGTATGTGAATGTACTATATATATACATATATATATAAAAAAAAAAAAAAAAAAAAAAAAGTCAATGTTGGGGCATCAAAAGAAAGGTGTTTGAGTTATATAAAGAGGGAAAAAGGAAGCCTAAAAGTTGCATACGTATGAGGAAAAATAAAGTACATGAATGGTTTGGAAGGAGGATGAATGGGGACTTACAACGAAATAGAAACCTCTTCTGGAATTAAGAGCGAGCGAAAGGTTATGAATTGGAGTAAGGGGAATCTGCGTAGAATAATGAATAGGGATGGTGCTTTCGTAGCTGATGAAATGGATGTGAGAGTGGAGGGAACAACTTTCAGAATATGTCGGCTGGTAGTGAAGTGGTGAAGTGAATGAGCAAGTGTTCCCGGCTCGTAGAAATAGGTATTTTGGGGAAGAGGTAATGGATAGGGTGAGAAAGTTGAAGAATAGTAAATCTGCAAGTATAGACGAAATTACTGGCGAAATGATCAACAATGGAGGCGAGATGGTGATTGAATGGATTTGGAAGTTGTATAAGAAAGCGTTTTTGGAGGGTATAGTTCCAAGGAATAGAAGGGTAAGGGGTATAAAAGGAACTATAGGGGAATTAGTTTATTGAGCGCGGTAGGGAAAATATATGCGGTACTTTGGTTGAAGAGTTCGTCGAGTGACTGAGGGACGGATTGGCGAAGAACAGGGTGCATTTAGAAGTGGTAGAGGATGTGTGGATCAAATTTACATTGAAACAATTGACTGAGAAAGTCAAAGAGAAAAAGAAGAATAAATCGTATTTAAGTTTTATGGACTTGCAACAGGCGTATGACAGGATTAATAGGGAAGCTCTGTGGCAGGTATTAGTGATATATGGTGTTGGTGGTAGGCTTGTGAATGGAATAAAAATAAATCAAAAATATGTATGACGATAGTGAAGCACGTGTAAGAATAGAGTTGAAAAGTGATTGGTTTAATATTAATAGAGGAGTGAGGCTGGGATGTGTTATCTCTCCTTGGTTATTTAATTTGTATATGGATGGGGTTATGAAAGAATTTGAGATAAGGGTGAAACGGGGGAAGGTGTTAGATTAATGGATAATGGAAGAGAGTGGAGGGTGCCCTGCTTATTGTACGAGGATGATTTGGTTTTATTTGGCAAATTTGAAGAGAGTTTGAGAGGATTGGTAAAGAGTTTTGAAAGTAAATGTTGATAAGAGTAAGGTTATGGTAGGGAGTGATGTGAGTTCTCGGTGTGAAGTTAATTTACGTAGTGAGCATCCGGAACAAGTGTCTGAGTTTAGATATTTAGGATATATGTTGGATGAAAAGGGAACGGATGATGCAGATTGTAGTAGAAAAGTTGTGAATGTAGGAAGGTGGCTGATGCAATTAAATCCTTGGTGGATGTAAAGGGACTAAGTCTTGAGTGAGCTAGGGTTTTGCATGAGGTATGTTGTTACCTGTGTTAATGTATAGTAGTGAAACTATGGTGTTGAATAAGAGGTATAGATCAAAGGTAAAATGTGTTCAGATAGACCATCTTAAGGGCGTGTTAGGTGTGAGAAGAATTGATAAAATGAGGAATGAACGTATTGGGGAGTTGTGTGGTGTGAAGAAACGGCTTAAATGAGAAAATAATCAAGAGTACATTGAGATGGTTTGATAATATAGAAAGTTAGTTAAGCGGATGTATAGTGGTGAGTGTACTGGGAACTGACCGACTGGGAGACTAAAGAAAAAGTGGACTGAGGCAGTAAAGGAATGTCTGAAGGAAAGGAATGTGGGTTTGGCAGAAGCGAGAAGGGGTTTTGTGAGGAGGTATAGTTATGGGCCTGACCCAGGGTATGAACCCCACATTGATGAGATACCATAGTGAGGTTCCGTCGCAGTCTCGTGAAGCCCTAGGGTTGAATTTTCTGACTGCAACGAGTTCTCACTTAAGGGTATGGAGGGGACGGTAAGGTGGGGCTTCTTTTCGACTTACATTATGTTCTTCTACTACTTTCTCCGGTGTATGCTGAGCACCTCACCCCCAATCTGGGGAAAGCAGGTAGATAATAATAATAATAATAATAATAATAATAATAATAATAATAATAATAATAATAATAATAATAATAATAATAATAATAATAATAATAATAAGTTACAGGAAATTAAAGTGTTTTCACTTGGATTCGAACTAACGCCTATATAAAAAAAAAAAAAAAAAAAAAAAAATTCTGCACTAGTCTTGTAAATATATTGTAAGAACTCAACCCAGTTATAAGGCATACCGTCATAAATATTGGTCTGACAAAGACATGAAGAGATGTTCCTATTCTTGTCTGCTGCTTCTCAACAAATTATAGTAATTAAGTTGTTCACTGATGACGTCATTTCTCTCATTATTATCAATGTTATAACTGTATATATAACTAGTAGACACGTAGTGGTTCATAATACTCAAAGGTACTAGTCGTTTTTTGCTTTTCAGGGGCATTTTCCCTAGTCTTTGGCTACTGTATTGTTTCCTCTAGTGTCGTGGTGTTTCAAAGCGTGTTTTTTCAAAAGTTCTTTTTTATTTGATCCATAGTCGCAATCTGAGCATTTAAAAAAGTTCTCACTATGCGATAACAAATGTCTCTTTAAGTACTCTTTTCTATTACATAAATATTCGCATTCTGAACAATGAAATAATTCCATATTGTCATGAGATAATGTGTGAATTTTTAAGTTCTTGCGGTTATCACATTCAAAATCACATTTACTGCACTTTATCACTTTATCAACTTGTTAAATTGTCTTTACGTTTGTTCAAGAGGACGGTACTCAAAACCTGCCTAGAACTTACCTAGGGTAGCTCCCAAATTTTATTATCGTTTGAAACCGATTACTCTAACATGAAGTACATATTTGAAAATATTAAATTTAGATTATCTATGACTATGATACCAAACTATAACATAATAGAATAAGTAATGATCTACGCTTTATCACTACAATCAAATTGTGTAATATTTTCACGGTTGTGCAAGGGACCTGCAAAACAACACACTGCCTAGAATTACCTAGAAGCCGCACAATTATTGATCTATGAAACGATCTAACATGAATTACCTATTAAAACAAATTTAGGATTCTATTACAGAACACATTACAATATAAAATAGTGCAGCAACCGTAAATAATCCACTAAATCATAAAAATTGTAAAAGTATATTCACAGGTTATGCAAAAGAGAAAGACTACACCCAAACACTTATGAACCCATAACATTAGCCTTTTGCAGAAGAAAAAAAATTACTCAATTTGAACAGATCTAACCACGACTTACTTAGTAACAATTTTAGATTTCCTGATATATACACATATAAAACAATATAATAAAGCAATTGACTTACGCGTCTTATAATCAACTACAATTACATAGTAAATTCTTTATTACATGATTGTAGCAAATGAACTGGATAACACATCAACTCATGCACAATAAATATACACACTAGTGAATGAAGCGCGAAAATGACAAACCTCGGAAACACTAAAATCTAAACAAGGAATACATATTAAAACAAATTTAAGAAATTTCCTGCTATTACACATTAAACAAGTAACTAAATAACTGAGTTAAAATGAATACTCAACCATTACAATCAAATTGTAAAATTTATTTCAAGAAACAGGCGTGTAGTGCTCGTCACTATAAAGAACTAGTACCCTCAAGAGCACCTGCCCCTCCTAATGTTAACATCCTCGACGACGACCACAAGATTTATAAAATGATGTAATAATGTTAACCACCTGAGATGAATCAAACCGCTACGTACAATAAAAGTGAAGTAATATTATTAATAATGATACATAATCAAGAGAACGTTTTCAGAATTTCACATTCGTATATTATTATCAGTACGCTCATCTAATAAAAAAATATCACGACTTAAACAATAATTTAAATATATAGACTTGGCACTACGCGCTTTTATCTAACTGCATCAAATTTAGTATAATAATTTTTTACAAAGGTTGTGCGATGTAGTGGGTAGAAGGAGACAGCTACTTTCATTGACTTAATATATATAACCTCTGAGCATACCAATATACAATTATATTGAAAACCAAATTTGAAGTATAGTTCTGAAGTTGGAAAGGAAATTACATATTTATAAAATCAAAATAATTTTAAGGTATTATATCACTTTATGAGGCTAATTATTACTCGAGTATATTTAATAAACCATATATTTAATAAATATTAAATTCATCTGTGACTACGTTACTTGGATTCACACAATAATACAATTTGTTAAATTTTTCAGCCTACCGTGTATGTGCAAAAGGAAGTGATATCCTACCATAATAAACACCTATGTCTAAAAATATCATACTAGTAGGACTACACAAGTTAATTATTCTTGAGAAATAACCTGATAATACTCTATAAAAATATTAGAAACCTTACAATATCGATAATATATACCTCCCCCTATTTATTTAGAATATCCTCTACCATTGAAGGTGACTATGTTACATTCATTTTGTCATAAACTTAGATGTTATCAATATTATTATATGAGAGTTCCTCTCGATTAGTTTAATATTCTAGATATCTCAATGACACAAGTGTGTTTAGTATTTTTCTCTCACAGTTATTCGTCTAATAGCGGTAGGTATACCCTACGTAATTTTATGCTGACAGCTTTTTATTATTTCTTAGTGCTAGAACCGCCCTCCTCTATACCAAGCCGAATTCTCTAGATAGAAGGATCAGCCTTATACTATCTCCTTATAACCATTGAAATTTATAAAGTATGGATATTAAAACAGCATATCTACAAGGAGATCAAAAACGAAAAGAATGACTATAAATTAATATATATACCATTTAACATGATTTTGGGTACTTATACTCTTATTCTTAATCCATAGTTAAACAGTTAAAACTATATGTAACAATTGATCTTTCACCCTTACAATTTTACGTTTTCTGCGATTTCGTTCCAAAACAAGAGCAACACTTTACCATGCTAATAACTTGACCTATGCTAGCATGGAATAATACATTCTGGAACCGATAGGATCCCAACTCTTATTATCATTTCTTTATAGAGACTTGGAAATCAGCTTGATCTAATAGAGAGAAAAAGCGTACAGTTTATATAATTAATAGTATACTAGTAATTATAGTCGTTTCCTCCTCATCCTGATATCTACTTTAAGACCATATGATAAACGTAAATCAAACAAATATCAAACCCATCTGACTCCTCTCATCCAGGCTTGGCGCAGTGCTTCACACCTACATAAAGCCTTTTCTGTTCTTAATCTCTCTTAACCTCGCGCTGTGATTCGTATGGAGCAGAGAGAGAGTGGTACTATCTCCAGCACCTATGCACTCATCTTGCATAAACGTGCAACCTAGGAGCCCATAACTTTTCAATATCTGATAACATATCATATAGCCAATTTAAATTGCTTATTTTAAAGAGATTTCATAATATAGAGATACAAGACAGTCACCTTTTTATGTGATTTTTATTCTATGGACTCAGTTTGCATCCCTGTAGTTAATGTAACTCCTTTTCAAGAATGTATGCATGAAGTGTTTCTCTCTTAGTCTTTGTCTCCAATATACACTCGGAAATTGTAAATAAAATTTTTCACTGGGCGAGCACTATTTGGTGTTCTATATAGGATATCGTTATTACAAACGGATAAACCTCCGCTTTTTCTAAAACACCTTAGCTCTCGTTGCTTATACTACTAACCCTTCTTGTGCTCCCAAGATTATTATCTGTAATGCTCGAACACACTGTCATATACTTATGTGTGCTAATACACCAAAATATCATATTTTTCTTTAAATATTCTGATATCTTAGTATTATTCTCGATATGGCGTCAAGTAATGAATGAGCTAAAACTAAATAACAAATACTCCGTTATTGGGCTTTATCGACATCTTTCTTTACACGTTTTACTGGAAGATATAATCAATAATAAAGTCTAGGTAAATATACAGTAGGTTGATAACTTTCTAAGATAACTTTAATATAGCTGAATAAACGTTACCTCTCAAACATCCTGCTAATAGGTATTAACAGCTAAAGTGTAGCTCAACTATGTTCGTATTCCAAATGATCACGCGCTCTAGATTCCTCAAAGAAAGCATGACAATATGAACGATTATAATTGAAGAAACATAAGAATTTATGTTAAATATATTCCGTCTTATGATCAACACTAAAATTATTTTCTTGTGACTGTGATGCTCTATTATTAATATAAAAGACTTATTTATTTTTGAAATCTTGTAACTTCCGTCATTTATTTTACATACAGTGCTAATTGTATATAATTTCTCTAATCGATGTGGATTGAGTTTAATGCAAGCTCAGTAATCACTCAACCATATCTCACCCCTAAGCCTCACAGTCAGTATACTCTGAAACTAAGTGGTTGAAGACCTCCACCCCTTAAACGAGTATGTATTATGTAATTAGATTCGGTACAACTCATTTGAACATTCTATTACCTCACCAACCTGCAGAGTGCCAATTCTTTCTTTAATATATAATGATTAATGGGCATATGTTGTATATATCCTCTTTTGTGCTATTTATATTCATACATTAATTCTTAACAATGACTTTCATTATAATTTCAGTTGGTGCCGACTATAACGTTGTCCCCCTCCTGAAAGATTTCCCTTTGCCAATCTAAAATTCTTTGTATAATATTTTTCTCAGGCTTGTTGGCAATACAAGGATGTTAAAGGTTCAACTCTCTCCTTTAGAACTCTCATAGCCCACTTATCAGGCATATTTTAACTTAGCTTATGGAGTCTCAACACTCAAAATATGAAGATACTATAAACCACGAATTGTAATTATTTTATATTAGATACTTTATATACCAATATAATTCTAGAGTCAAAAGGATATTATAATATGATTATCAACAAACTTCCCTAAATTTTACATCTATGAACAAAGGAATTATGACAGTCAAACATACAATATGTGCAATTAGAATTATGAAATTGTTTCTGTACGTCATTTAAATACTCACAAATAAAACATTACCACAGGAATCAGAAGATTGGAAGTTTTTTACTGCAGAACGCGAGTTTGTCTCGAATGCAAAAGAAGAGAATGTCATCGTGATAAAACAGTGGCACCTTTAACGAAGGTCAGAATCGATTACTGGCAGCTACCTAATAAGTTTAATCATTTGAAACTGCTCAAATGCATGAGAGGCCATTGGTTTCAGTCTGGAGTGTACGATTATTTACTATAAGACAAAATTTAACATTCAGTCTCCTTGCTGATTATTTCCTCACAAATCTGTCGAATTTAATACAGAATGTTGATGTTAAATGTATGGCTTGTACTTACGCTTTTACTCTGACTAATAATACTAATTGTTTAATTTTTCAATACTGGTTTGTTGTCGAAAGGAGGATACCTCAACCATCTGTAATCAGGTCATTAAATAGTTTATACAAATTTGTATTATTCGTAAGAAGGAATGACTCTTTCTATTATTTATCCTGAAACCGATTGCAGAATTTTTATCATGGTCGTGAGCTTTATAATCGAGGTCTTATATAACTTATGTATAAAATAGTTTTATATAAAACGCAAAAATTTAGATATTACTCTTATGATATATAAGTCATATTGATCAGGTTTTATATTTTTATAATTTAGCTTTGACTACGTTTAATATCTATAGTCATCAAATGCTAAATTTTCTTAATTGGAGTATTTGTTAACATGCATATTTTGTTATAGGATAATCATAGGGTACCTCTATAAATCATAGATGCTCTGATCTAAGATATACTAATTATCGCTCATTAGGGAGTCACAGAAATTAATTAATTATGCTACACAGGTGCAGAATTGAAGTATACATATTATAATACATAAATTATATGAATTGTTCCGTTTAATATAGTTGACGTCCAGGGGATGCTTATGTTTAACTTCTCAGACACAAATTATTACTAATATTAATCTATGTGAGATCTACGCTTGTGCTTTACACGACAATGCACAAAAGGTAATATACAAATTGTAGGGTTGTGCAGCGTTTTGGAAGTGATAGTGAATGGGCAATTATTTTATATTGAACGTATGGATTTAGTTGTACCTCAAAACACCTGTGTAAAGGTTAAATATTTAAGATACTCTGATACTAGCCGCATTTGGTTGTCAATGTGATGCGTGGTGTAAAACCGCGAAAAATGCTAACATGATAAGAGGGTTTATTGTGAAACAGACATCATCTTGAGATAGTTTCCTGTGATAATGTAGACAGATTTATAAAAACAATTTATAAAGTATAGAGTGATTGTACGAAAAACGCTTAATTCTAATAGTAGTGAAAAATTATGATATTATTGTATATATCTACGGGTTGTGGCAGAATGAAATAGATTTAGCCTCAAACAACCTATAAGATCATAATTTCGAGAGAATGTCTTAAAAGGAATATTAGCTTATATTTACTGAAAGCCTCGGATCGTGAAAAACGGATGGATACACTATGATAAAACAATGAACTACTAAGAAATTTCCACTTGCACACATATAAGTCAGTGTTAAAATGCGTGAACAATATATGAAAAGATAAAGGCTGTTATGAGGCTGCAAACTCGTGAATTCTTTTCACTAATTCAAATTGTTAATTGTTGATATACGGGAGGTCTGTGGCCTCGAGAAGAGTGCGTAGGTTCTTCACATGAGGGTATGGTACCTTCATCATCCCTCGCGGTCCTGATATTACCGTACAGTCACAAAATTATATTCTGAAGTTAAACTTTGAGTGTATCGATTACTCAACATGAAGTTTGTTTATTAAGATACAATTTAGATAGTATTGCACATGGCTAGGTTATCAAATTAGGATCAAGAACTGTTAAATAGTGCTAGTTGTGTACCATGAAGCTTCTATTCAGCTATAGCAAAATTCAAATTAGTAACTATATTATTTCACGGTTTGTGCAAGGAGATACTTCACACTACCTAAAATACCTACAGGAGCCCAAATTTATATTATCATGAAGAGAGCGAATATCAGTCTAACAATAGATATAGTATTAAACAATACGTTATAAGATTTCCTTGCGTATTAACCGCTAATTAACAAAATATAAATAGAGCTTGACTTGTCACTCGTGTTTATGACACACTCAGTGATCATAATGTGTGAAAATTTTTCACTGAGGTTGTGGCAAGAAAGGTATGTCGAATGTATAAGACCTGGACGCCTTAGAAATTGATTAGTGTGAGAGCATATATCTATTAAGAGATAGTTAGGCTCTCAAATTTTTTCTGTAACGATATGAGAAGAGATTTGGTATCTAATCAGGAGTGAGTATAATACGATGTAGTTATTAATATAATATATTGATGATTTTCGATATGCTCGTTTGATTTGCAAGTTTGATTCAGCGGCTTGGTATAATTAAATGATAAAACAATAAGTGATTATGAAGTGATTGGCGATGCTCCTTACGTAAGAAGATTGAATAAACTTTCGAATTCTGGTTGGCAACCAGAAGATGTCCGAGCACACGCTGTGTTTCATGTTAGTACCTAAATTATGACCTTAGGGTGGCCCTTAAGTAATATGTGATCGTGCAACCACGAGAGTTAAACCATGAATATACATTATTTAAAGAGAGTAAGTGTTGAGATCATAATCGCGAAGCTGAACCTATACTGATCACAACCGAGACATATAACACAATTATTACTCTAGAAGTGAGCTCTGATTTGTAGGTCTTAAAGTCTATAGTGATATCAGACTCGCGTTTTATTGTTTTGGACGTTTTGTGAAAGTGGATGAAGGAGTGAAGAGTTTAGAAATACTGTTCTCATTCTAAGCTGCTGATTGAAGTATGTTCGTAGTATTAACTAGTGATATGCTTCTATTCCAGATTATTTCTAAAATGTATGTTACGAAGGGTCGTGGGCGCACGAGTCCCTAACGGTCGTCACTCATTTTTATTAGAAGTATCACAATGAATGAGGTAACTCAGCAGGAATGTATTATGAATGTGAATGTGAAGAATGAGACAAAGTGAAAAACCGGAATATTTCGTATGCTATTACGTGAACAATCTACGTTTTAGATAGCGTTACTCATTTTTTTCATGGTTGATCGCTGAGCTTACAACCGAATACTGTAGGGTTAAATATTAAGTCATCCGGTCAGGTTTCACGTCATATATCTCAATATTGTTAATAGCTCAAATGCGGAACAATGAGTACCTGCAAGTTCAATCAGAAACTTTGCTGATCGCAGAGATGTAATATCTCCTAATGGACTCTTCTTCGAAATAGTTATATTATAAATTTACGACTATTGCCTATAAATCTATTTTTAGGGAGCTCAAATAGGGAAGTTTCTTTACTCTCTCCTAGAACCGATAGATCTGAAATCGGAGAATACATACTTTAATCAAATAATGGATATTAGCATTTACCAATGTCTTTTTTTTTAAACATATCCATTTAAGTACTTAATCATTATAGTGAGTAATTAACTAATGTCATATGAACTACTGCTTTATCATCTAACAATCAAAATTGTCAAATTTTTCACTGAGTGTGCAAAGATTAATATCGGGTGTAACACCTGTCCTTATAAATTACGTAGTAGCCTAAATTTATTTATCGCTAATCTGAATAACGATTCATTACTCAATTAATTCGATAGATATACTTAAAGCTCTAAAATATTTTAAAGAATTAATTATGCTTTCTAATATAAAATCTTAACATAATACAATAAATATCTAAGATTAGGCCACTTTGGACTATATTTATCTTTAATCATTTTTGTCCCTAAAATTTGTAGCAAATATTTACACAAAATGTTTAATCTCAAAGTTATCATAATTTTCTTGCACTACAATTATATCAACTTGTAGAAAAGCCAAAGTTATATATCTAGTAAGAACTATATTTAATCATATTAATATATAATACATATTATAAATAACAAATATTAATTATCTAATTTATCGCTATATACCATATAATAAAATAATATAATATAATAAATAATTAAAAAAAGTGCATATGATCTAACGCATTTTCTAACTAAATACTATTCAATATGATAATTTTTCTTAATATAAACGGGATTCAGTGAACTCAAGATAGTACACATCCAACAACTTGCATAAAACCATTACCTAGGAGACAACTAATATATATATAATTAGTCTACACCTTACAAATAAATATAGTAAATAGAAATAAATACTAAAAAATTTAGCACTTTCCATTCAGCTGAGCATTCACAACATATATCATATATATCAACTCAAAGCTCTAAATAGACATGAAGAATATAGCAACACTAGACTAATCGAGCTCTACATTACACATAATATTTAAATTCTCATATCATCTAAGGTTGTCGTCAATATAAGATGATATTCCTCGCACAGATACCACGGCTGGCAGCTCTTAATTTAATCAGTCATGAGAGCAGCCAATAGATTAATATGATCTAGAGTAGACGTCTGCATCTTGAACCATCTCGATAATATTGTAGACTATATACTCTTACATTATATACCTTCGTGTATAATAGTCATTATTTAATTACGTCATTCATGGTGCTACGTATTATTATAACTCTCGGTTTATTCCATTAATTATTAAATTCAAAGCATTCTAACTAGTATCTCTATAGTTCAATTATCCCTAATGTTGATCATATTTTTAAAATTCTTTATACTTAACGGATATTATGATTGACTAATTAGACGAATTACTGTGATAATGGTAACACACTTGCGCGACCCATGAATGAAAATCTTAACGCTTAGGTAGACATCACTATTATTATACAATTGTACAAACAACAGACACAATCCCTGACCTAAATGAATTCCGCAAAATTAACGACTACTATTAGCTATACACGATAACATAAATCTACAGTTGTCCTCTTAGATATTATATACAATTATAAAATATAATAAACAAGAAATATATAAAGTATTAATATGACTAACAAGTCGATTAATCACACCTAGTATATCATTATCTCTAATCATGTATTCATGGAGAGAGATGATGACTCAAACATAAGATACCATCATACAATTAACACTGACCTAAAACATAAATATAGATACGATGCCCAAATTATTATCACTGAAACGACCATCTAACATAAATTAACTATCATAAACACATAAAATAATTAAAGAATTTTCTAAAGTAATTAAATACTAAAATATTTAATAAATAACCATATAACTATCAGAAGACTTGAACCTATAAACGCACTACATCTTAACAATCACCATTCAATTCAAAATTTAGATACATTTTAATCTATAAACGGAGATAATTGATCGAGAAGAAAGACAAGATGTAAATGACCATCAAAACTAACCTTGACAATAATTAAAACATAGACAGCATCTAAATATATATTTAATCTGTAAACCTATTATCTTACTCAAATCAATACCATATAAATATAACAACATAATTAAGAAACTATTCTATTAAGAAATCTGGATCTAACCGTATTATAAACATATAACACATAAGCCCTTGAGAATTACGCTATTATAAGATGTTATTATAGTAAAAGATATTTTGCTAAAGCTTGTGCAAGGAAGTACCTCAAACACCTGCTAAGCTTAAATATTACCTAAGAGTCGCCTCTATTAGTTAACTCATATCTGAAACCAGATTATATTCTATAACATAATATATAATATACCATATTATAAATACAAATATTGTATATTTCCTTATTACCTTAATATACAATATATTATTTAACTTAACATATATAAATAAATGCATGGATTTAATTCTTTATCACTACACTTAAATTTGGTAATATAAGTATAAATTATTCACGTTTTTGGCATAAAGGGAGTATACCTCATAACACCTGCACCTTAATTACCTAGGCCAAATTTATTATTTAGCAAATACCGTAACTATCTTAATCAATAATAATATACCATATAAATATAACCAGAATTATACATTTACATCGATAGCTATTACACCAGTACCTCATAATCATTATAACTAAATAAATAAAGTTTGACAAAACCTTATATCATCTAATATATATGTAAATTTTTTTCTATTAAAATTATTACAAAATATTAATATGTTACATAGTATTTTGAGTAGCTAAATACGAAATTATATAACTCATAAACAGCCTGCTAAAATTACGAGGAGGCTCCAAGAATCTATTTATCGGAAGATAAACCTGAATTAGTATATAACTACTATATGTAAATATAATATTATTTAAAATAAATATCAAATTATTTAGATTATCTAGCTATCTAACACCAAATATAGATAAAATATATAAATAGCTTTAGACTACTTAAATTCTTATACACATTAAATTCTAATAGTGAATGATATAGGGACTTTCTCACTCGCGAGTTTTGTCATCTAAGGCCGTATATACCTCGCCCCGAAAATTCAATGACAGCATTAGATCCACTCTCTGATAATCCTTTAGAAGGCTCAAAAGGCTGATATTTATTCTGGTAAAAACTCGATATGATCTGTTTATCCATAACTCGATGAGAGCAATTATACATTACATTATGAACAGAACCTATTAAAGACAGTTCTCTGATTTCCATGTATAGTAACCTTTTAATAACTTTTAATCAATTTTGGGCCTGATTTGTACTACTGATTTGATTTACAAAATCTATTAATGTAAAAGATTTTTCACGAGACTTGTTTCAAAGATATCAGGATAGATTATACACCTTCAGAACACCTTTGCCTAAATATATGGCATAGAGAAGCCCAAATAATTAATCTGCAAAACCTTGACGCAATTCTATATATTTATGATTATATTATAATAAAAACCATGCGTTAAAATATTATATTCTTTTCACTCGTATCCTTAAACTACCACTAAAATTGACACTTCATGGCCTCAAAATCCTCATCTCATTCACGCTGTTAAAAAAATCTTTACAAAATGTGCGCCGGTCGAGATGATTAAAAAATTTTTTCTCGCACTCACTTTACGTGTTGTGTGCGTGCGTCAAAGGAAATTTATTTGTGAGGTAGCTTCAAACAAAGCATAGATAACTGACTAAATTAGTATATCACTTATAAGTGAGCAAAACTATTTTAACGGTTAAAAAATGTTTCCACAGGTCTATGGCGAATATATGTTATAGTCTTTTTTAGCAGAGAATTTTATAGATTTCCTTATTACGTTAATTACTAACATCATATATAACTAATTATAACTAAGTCTTGACATTAGAGTATTTTATTACTATTCAAAGTAATGATGTGTAAATAGTTTTTTAAACGTATTAGTTGCTCATAATAGGAACCTACAACTAACTACTGCCTAATATTCCTAGTGATCCCGAAATTCATTATCTGAAACCGACTCTACATTGCAATACTAATAAACAAAATTTAGATTTTCTTGCTATTTATTACACACATACATAATTATAAATAAGCTTATGTAACTACGCTTTTAATCACTACTAATCAATATTGTAAATTATTACCAACGGTTGGCAAGAGTATACGTCAAACCACTAGGCTTGTACGCTCTATAATTAGCCTTGAGATGATCACTAATATATAATATTAATATATCTGATATAAATATATATAATAATTATGTATATAAAATAAAAAACTCACATAAATAATATATATAATCTTAAATCATAAACATATACCATAATAAAACAAATTATATAATAAGATATTTTATTTAAATATATATATTATATACCTACATATATATAATAACAATATAATAATATTTAAAGCTTTTAGTACTACGCTTTATCCATCATGTATAAATTCAAATTGTAATATAGTATTCTGGATGTTGCAATAATAAAACTAATACTAACTCATAAAACATAACTGCTCCATAAATAACTAGAAGAGCTACTCCAATAAATAAGCTTTACATATATCTGTTTGTATAAAATGAATTCATGTTATCCGTACCATATAAATCAGCTCATGTATAAATATAAATACAAACTTTTAAGGTGTTTTTTAACATTGCTACAATAAATATACAGTTATAACTTTCTATAGAATATTATTCGGCACTTTGAATTTTTAGATTTTATACTTTATCTCTTGTACTGAACACTGCCTCGATAACATCAATGTCTGATGATACGTTAACTTTTCTTTAACCTTCACATTTCCTGCCGTTTTGAATGGCGAATGACTCTAATGTAGAAAAAATACCTGGACATACTTAGATTAGCTAGAATACACGTAAAATATTACTCTTGAACAAACCCTCGAGAACTGATTCCTATACATCATTTGCAAATACTCAAAATACATAAATATAATATACTTTTAACAGTTTTGTGAATTATCACTTTGTGATATTATACTATCATGAAATAATCCCTATTACTTTACACATTAATTTTATACTTAAATCTACTTGCAAGGCTTGACATACGCTTTCTTCACTATCACTGCATATTACAGATAAATTTTATTGCAACAGGTTGTGATACAGAAGTGCAAATAACAAGCTTCCCGCGGAGAGGGGCGAGTGACCTGTCACATATGAGACACTGTGACTTATTGAGGTTTAGCTCCATTAGCATAAGAGCTCCAAAGTTATTATCTGATAAGTATAACCGATATTTTTTCTAAAAAAAACATACAAGTATACATATAAAAAAACACTACTTACATATTTCTTCCTTTTATAAAAATATCTTTAAATATAAATAAGCTATATGACTATAATGCTTCTAATCACTTACATTCTAAATTGTAAATTTATTTCAGCTACCGTTATTGTATGTACAAATAAGGATAGATACTCTCAAACACCTGCTTATAATTAACCTAGGAGCTCATCAATATATTATGATGTTATGTTGTAATATTGCAATTAGGTAACTAAGTAGAAGCCGCCCATGAAATACAAACTTTATTTATATTTGTATAAACATTATCACAGCTTTGAGAGAATATTACAATTAGTTAACTAAATATAAAATCAAGAATTTGACACGCTTTTATACATCAATGTCTGGTAACATTATATTTCACATGGTATTTTTATATTTGAGCAATAAGGAATATATAATAATTCAAATACTACCTCTGCTACGCTAATTACCCTAGGATGAGCCTCAAATTCTTATTATCTGGTAACAACCGATATTCATACATGAATTTACATATCATAAACAAATTACATTAACAAAAACTACTACTTACATGTTTGTTTGTTTTAAAAAAATGTCTTTAAATATAGATGGTTACCAAAGGTTATAAGAAGTATCAACTCTAATCTAATTGTGACGATACTCTATGATAAATTCCTGCAAGAAAAATGTATAACCTGAGAAAAAAAATGCTACCTTCTCAACGATATCTTAAAACTTCATACACAAGATATTAAAAAGAATTACTAAACATTTTCTACACTAAAACCTACCATATGTTTTTGCTCTATTTTACAGAAATGAAAATGATCTAAGGGTATGTTCGATTCTCTCAACGGAAAGACCTAGCTTTAACAAAAAAAATGTGAGGAGATTTATTTTTGCTTTAAGGATTTATTATGAAGTGGTTTCCAAAGATTGAGGAGGGTATGAAAATTAAAGTTTCGCTCGCCTTTCAGTGATTTTGACTTCTGGAATGATAATGGTCAAACGTATTTTTAACTGGGTTTGGTATAATAAAGACTAGGATTCTCGTTAGTGACTATTGCGAAAGTTTTTTTTTCACGTAAATCCTTTTTGTTAAAAATGCATTTAAAAAATCGGTACAAACTTCACTACTCTCTTTATTAAAATAAAGTGTATTTTGTTACCAACTCTTTATTTTTAAAAATAAAAAATAAATGTTATTGGACTACAAGAAGCTTCTAGAACAAACTGACAGATTTTATAATAATGGAAAAATAAAATTACTTTTCAAAGACTATTTATACTGGCATACGAATGAAAATGTATAGCGAGATTAGCATACAATGCAATAATAGATTAATTATAAATTATCGTCTTCAAAAATGGTTTTGTTACATAAATGCTTTTAACTATATTAAATTAAATTGGTATGTATTTATTATGGGCTAAAGAATGAAAGAAAATTGTAGTTGTTTTTTTGAGGAAAAATAAGTTTGCAAGTTTCTAATTTTTGAAAAAAAAAACATTAAATACACGAGTGCTTATTATGTCTAGAGAACCGAGTGATTTCATTTACACAGCATGAAAATACTTCAAATTTAAAAATAATCCTTTCTTAGATGATTGTAAATCTAAACTTGAGTATTAGGAAAAAAGGTTACTATTTATAATCAAATACTATGTTTAAAACTCAAATTACATACCCGGTTGCCTTGGACGAGCACATGAATATCCAGCAGAAACTATGCCAGCTAAATACCATCGTCCTTCGCTTTGAATCATCAAAGGTCCCCCAGAGTCGCCCTGGCAAGAATCTTTATTGCCCTGGCCATAACTGTAAATAATATCAGCAATTATTAGGTGCATTTTTATTAAAGACGCACCAACTGTATATTCAAATGTAACATATACTTTTACCTCTACTAGTACAAAATATTTTCTCGCTAATTAAGATATAAAATAAAAAAATATATACAATTTCAATATTTCCATAGCCTAGTGATGAGTTTATTATAACTACTGTATAGTAGATAAGCTTAACAACAACAACTCTCACGGACTCTCAAAAACACAATTTTATTTTAGAAGATAAAATGAAATCTGGTATGCTCCTTACCCAGCGCACATCATTTCGTCATAAATTACTACATTTATGCCTTTTTGTCTGTGCCAATCTTCACACAACTGAGAATTGACAACTGGTACATCGACAACTTGTAAAGTTTTTGGTCGGAGTCTGGATCCTGCAAAATAAATTTTTGAATTTATCAATACAATTATCTTCTAGTTTTTCAGTAAAAAAAAAAAAAAAAAAAAGAGCTGTAGATTTGCATTACGTTCAGCCGATTATTATTAGTGTCTCAAAGTTAAGTAAAATGAATATGTCGTGTTATACAATAAATTAAGATTTCATACAAGAATGCTTATGAAAATAAAAATATACAGCTTTTTTTTTTCACAGAAAAATAACTCTCTTCAAATATTTTAAGAGTATGTATGCATTTTATTTTCATTATTGGCAAAACGAACTTACCTGATTCGAGAGCTCCCCATCCAGCAGCCCAACCATAAAATCCTAGCCAGTCTCGTCCCTTTTCTGGCAAACATATTGGGTGTATGTGTGGTTCATACTGAACGGGAGTTTCCAGACGGATAACAGCAACATCGAAGCGGTCAGCTTGAGGTGTAAATTTAAATAAAGGGTGAACCTAAAATACAAATAAATATATATGAATATTATATACATCTTAAATCCATTGCAGATATATTGTCGGCATTGAGCAAAAAGATTTCCGACATTTTATTCTACTTTTCGTTATGAAAGTTGGGAATTATTTATCCTAAACGGATTAGTTTCTTTCCCTCGCATGACGCTACCAAAACTGTTCATTACCTCACTATGTTACCAGTCACGATTGCGTTTCTCAAATAATCCTTCAAACTTTTCCACATTCAAGCTTCTACTTATATATTTTTTTTTTGGCTTCATTTGTTCCCGGATCACCCCCTTCTTAATTGTACCTCTTACCTAGTTCCTTAGTTTACCAAAAGGTATTTTTTTTAACTCTTAACCCTCAAAAACACCTGAACAGGACCCCTATTTGTTTTAATAGGCCTAATGTTTCTCATTAATATCCCTGTCCAATGTTACATCTACGCAACTTCTCAGAATTTTTAGCTCCCCTTTGCTATCCCCTAAGTGTTATAAAATATTTCCTCCATTCTACACATATCTGCACCCATCTAAGCAATTTTAACCTTTCCCTTCCATAGCTTGACAAATTAATAAGATCCTAAAACTCAGTGATTTTAAAGTTCTGATGCACGATCTTCTTTCTTCGTAAATTTCTGCAACCTTCTCGGTTTTAAATCAATTTCTACTATGTTGAACATCACCTCTCCTCTAAATCTCGTATCTTATTCTTATCAAAAACTCAGGTGTCCGAGCGCTCTGACGCAAACCTCACGCTGTTCCCTCTTACTGTTTCAATCCTCCATTTTCAGCCAAAGACTAATGTTGTGCCTATGTGCGCAATGATAATGTTTATTCTCGTGTCTGATTTGGAGTCTTGCGAATTTTGTACCTTATGGCTTAAGCCATTCATCTATTCTATATATCTATCTCCTAGCTCAACTGACCATCCTAAATTTTTCGACTATTTAAACTCTAAACTAGAACACATTCTCGCTCTTCTTCACCTTTCACCGAAATCATTCTTCTTGTTGATTTCAACGTTCACCATTAGCCAATGGCCTTTCTCTAATTCTCAAGATACAGTTGGTGAATTTGCCTACCACTTTTCTATCCAGAATGATCTCGAGCAGTTGGTAAAACTTCCCTACTCGTATCCATGGTAGTCTTGGAGATGAACCATCCATTCTAGACCTTTTCCTAACCTCTAATCCTTCTCCTTATTGTTCTGTTAAACTCTTTCCTCCGCTGGATTCCTGCGGTCACCTTTTCTCTGTATCATGTTTTATAGCTTGAAGTCCTCTGCAGGAAAGGCCCCAGCATATGTCGAGAAAACGTTTTTGGCACTGCCAACTGGTCGAACTTGCGGTCGTATTTTTTTTTATTTTCCATGAAATGACAACAGCTTCCGTGGGAGGGGTCCCTCAGTATGCGTTGAGAACATTACCGAGGTGATTTAACCCAGTGGTATTTTATTTTTCCTTGGGGGGGGGGGGGGGGTTTAATGCCAACCATGCTTGAACTAAATCTAACAAACCTTGGTTTAAAACTCTGCTTGTTCTCTTGCTATTCGCCGTAGGGACGCTGCCTTCAAAAATTACCTTCGTCTTCAAACTATAGAAACTCACGCAAGTTATATTTCATCCCGTAATCGTGCAAAATCTATTCTTCGTGACACTAAAAACACTTTCCCCCGTAGAAAATGCAATAATTTTACTGGTTCCTAAGTTGTTCTTCCTCTTTCCCTCCTCTAGTATCCTCCGAGTGCATAACTGCTCATTTACCTTAAACTAAAATTGAACTCTGCACAATCCTATGTTTCTAATTCCACCTTAGACGATTCCAGAGTTATTCCTCCTTCTCAACCTCCCTTAAACTCATGCCTAATATTGTAATTTTTTGCAAAGATGTTATTTCTGCTCTCTCTCTCTCTCAGCTTAACACCAAGATGGCTTACGGTCCTGATGGTATTCCTCCTGGAGTTCTCAAAACCTGTGCTTCCGAGCTCGCAAGCTCTTGCTAAACTATTTCCTGACGGTCTTTCTACTTCGACCTTCCCTTCTTGCTGAAAACGTGCGGTCATTTAGCCTGTGCAGAAAAAGGGGACCATTCTCAACCCTGAAACTATCGTCCTATCGTTTTAACTTCTGTTCCTTCTTAAGTTTTCGATACTATCCTTAACGGAAAGAATTGGAAATATCTTAATTATTCTAATCTTATCTCTGATTGCCGACATAGCTTTCGTAAGGATCGCTCTACTGGTGACCTTTCGGATTCTTGTTCTTCCCCTCGGAGAATATTTCTCTGTGGCGCTGGACATATCGAAATCTTTGATAGTGTGACATCTCTGATTTCTAAATTTCCCTCTTTCGGTATCTCTCCTCCTTCCTGATTTCCTTTCCGGTCTTTCTATACTAGCTGTTGTAGACGACCACCGTTCATCCTTTAAATCTATAAATAGTGGTGTTCCTCAGGGTTCTGTTTTATCCCCAACTCTCTTTCTACTTTTCATTAGGGACATTTCTCTCTATTACTTCATCACCTTTCCATTCTTTTCATTTTGATAGACGTCCTTCCCAAACAACAATTAACTCACGCTAGAAGGACAGCCTTGGAGCAACCAACCTCTGATCTTTCTCGAATTTCTAATTGGGGCATGGAAAACATGGTTGTATTCAATGCCTCAAAAACTCGGTTCCTCCATCTTTCTACACGTCATAATCTTACACAAAACTCTAACATCTTCGAAGACAGACAAACCGCACCTTCGTATGTCCTTAATATTTATGGGGTTTCTTTTTTCGTGACCTCAATTGGTAGGATCCCATTAAACCTCTTTCTAATCAATTTTCTAAAAGGTTGGATGTTCTGAGGTGCTTTCAGAATTTCTTCACGCCACCACAGTTGCTTGCTCTTTATAGGGGTGTCGTTCGCCCCCCCTGTATGGACTCTGCCTCACACATATGGGGTGGTTCCACTCACACAGATCTTCTTGAAAAGGTGGAGTCTAGAGCTTTTTATCTTATTAACTTTCCTGATCTCACAAACACTCTCTCCTGTCTCTTTCTACACGTCGAATTGTTTCGTCACACTCTTAGTGCTTTCGCTATTTCAACGGACACGCTCTTTTGAACTCCTCAGTCGCATATCTTTTCCATTAAGAAGGTGCTCATGCGACACGCCTCTAAACACAGTCTCAATACTTTTTTTATC